>JALBYZ010000209.1:0-43965 GCA_038050575.1 Globisporangium mamillatum | reverse complement strand
TGTGTTGTGTCGTGATTTGCGTGCCAAAAGTGATCGATCAAAATAAACAGGTTTTCAATATACAAAAATTAAATATTAAAGATATTATATTAGAGCGATGGTCAGTAATGAGAGGTATGACTGTACCTCAAGCGATGTTAGTGATATTTGAACGCAGCGTACCTTCAGCAATATGTTAGAGCTGTCATTGTGCGCACGAACATGTTGCTGGAAGTACATTGCATCTGTTTGCTCAGTCACGCAACCTACGATCAACATCCTCGTTACAAACTCGTGCAAGCCACCTTGACTTTATAAACGCATACAAGCAACATTCTCTGCAGATACAACCGAGCCCACTCTCAGTACAAGAAGCCACACGAGCCCAAAAAAGCAAGATGATTGAGGAAGAGGAATGGTCCAAGGAGCAGGAGGCGAACCGCAAGCCCGGCCAGAAGCACCCGACGCCCTCGCCCGTGCGTTAGCTGCTCTTTACGTCATGAACGTGTGTGTGTGTGTATATATACGTGTGCTCTACCTGTCGCGCTCACTCTATATCGCTCGTTGTGTATCGATCTCTGTGTGTCTGCAGGGCTTTGCGGATCGCGTGTTCTACGAGAGTCTGCTGCACCAGCGACCTGAGAGCAAGATGGCGCGCAAATGGTGCCTCGAGTACGGCGTGCTCAAGTGGGCGGAGGCCGAGGCACTCTGTAAGGAGCTCGGCGTGGCCATTGTGCGTATTGCGTTGCGTTCTACTGTATGCGAATGATGGTATCTATGCACAACACTAACCCATCTCATTCATGTGTCTCTTCACGTGACTGATTAGAACGTGACACGACCGGGCAAGTCGCCCACGAACGCCAAGAGAGCCACGAGCAAGAGCAGCCGCTTCGACAAGCAGGAGGCGCGCGCAGCGGAAGAGCTGGGGCTGGGTGGCGGCGCAGGGTACGAAGGCATCGGGCTCTCCACGCTCTGAGGATCACTAGGCAAACGCAACAGACAGACAGGCGCTCTCTCTCTCTCTTTCTCTCTCTCTCTCGCTCGCTCGATACACCAGCTTCTCTCGCTATACAGGGAGTGTGTGGTTGGCTGAGAAGCTCAAAATAGTGGAGATGTTATATAATATGCAGGAATACATTTGGTAAAAGCAAGCAAGTCGCCGCGTGTATGGGATTGTTGTGTCAGGTAGTCATCGACATTGCTGGTGGCTGATCAACTCAATTCTATTCTATCAGATCCATCTATGAGATATCGTCTCTATCTCTCTGCTCTCTGAGGCAATTATCAGCAGATCAGCTCGTCTAGCTGGTCAAGCAGCAATGCATCGTCACCATCTTCTCTGCTACTGCTGCTGTCGCCACACCTGACAGCAAACGCGACGGCCTCCAGCGCACCCAGCAACGTGAGCTCGTTGCGAGCGACGTATTCGCCCAAGTGCTGCCACAGCAAAGACTGAATCATTAGTAGGAAGAGCTTGCAGACGGAGAGCAGCAGCTCATAGTATCGACTGCGCTTGGCTTCGGCGATGAAGTCCAATGACGCAGCAGAAAACGAAGAGCTTCGCAGTTGTTGCAGGTTTGCCAGTGGAAGGAGGTGTAGTAGATCCATCGCGATCGATAGGTTCTTGGCTAGAAACGCGCGCTGCGGATGCGAAAACCCGCACTGTAAGAAGCGTTCTTGAGTCATTTGGGCGCCAAACTGCTGCATTTCGAGCTCAGTGAGGTGCGCGAGAAGACTCCGCAGCAGCAACAGCTTTGGTGGCGGTGAAGATGATCCGATTGGTGGGTGGGACTTTGTGGCGCTGCTGGATACTGTCGCCTCATTACAGAGTTGCTCAGTGGCCATCAGTGCGAATGATGGTCCTGACCATGGCAACTATTCGACTCCATCTTGAAGCTCGTCTCTGGTCCATTTCACGAGCGCGTGGGGCCTTCTTCACAGCCAACTCAGAGGAGAGTCGGGTTCGTCGACTTGGTCCTCAGCTGGTCGCGATGATGAGGGACTAGCAGAGTTGTCTTCCTCATCAGCAGCTTCCTCCTCATCATCATTATCGACGATCTGGAGGATCGTGATCCGCGAATCATCAAAGAGAGCGACGCCATCGCTCGCAGACACCCAGTCCTTTGGTGCGTCCGCCGACCGCAGAGCTGTCACTTAGAACGTGCTCGTGTCCACCGCCACCACCACCACCACTGGCTCACACATCACTGGATGAGTGATCACAGCAGCAGCAGTAGCTCATGAGTCGACTACAAAGAGTAGCTCAGCACGCTGTTGCAGAGCCCTCGCTGCCGAACTCCACCGAAGCGAAGAGCTCCTTAAGGCTTCTACCTCATCCCCTCCACTACCAGCAGTCGTGCTCTACAAGTGCTGCTGCTGCTGGCCAGACAAGAGCTCGATGAGCCGCTCCGCGTCGTCGACACTCAGTCCTCGTTCCGGATTTGTCTGCACGAAGTGGCGACTCGCGTGCGCCATTAGTCCCGATTCCGATGCAGATGCCGCAGCGCGTTGCAGATCGAGGTCGCCGAGCGCTGCTCACACCAGCTACTTCGCCATCGGATTGATCAGGTGCTTGTCGCTGTTGCTGTTGCTGTTGTTGGTGTTGTTTTTACCATTAGCATAGGTGCTAATGGCGCCGTCACTCGTGGAAGAAACCGCGCGGTTGCTGATGGTAGTGCTGCTGCTGTGAGTACTACTCGTTGTCAACTGCAGCGGTACTTGGTTCTGCTGGATCCACTGGAGGATTTCTTGCACCCCCTGGACCGCCGGGGCGTCAGTACGCCAAGTGTCTGCTGCTGCTGCTGTTGTTATTGTGTCTACCGTTAGCACCACCTGATCTTCTTTGTCTCTGCAGAGGTGCAGCAGCAGCTCGGTGGTTGAGATGACGGGCGTGCACTCCGACCACAGCAGCAGAGGAGACGGGAAGAATTCCGCGTAGAGCCGTCTCCGCAGACGCTCACGACTGGGTGCGTCCAGTCGCCATGTGGACGGGAGCACCACGGTCGCGAGTCACTGCAGAAGCGAACCGTGCAGCACCGAGAAGCCTTCCCCGTCCGTTGGCGGTGCCACTACTGGCAGAAGCAGAGGAGGAGGATGCGCGAGTGTTCAGCACGCCGTCGATGTCCAGGAAGAGCACTGGCACTGGCAACGGAGATGGGCCTGGTGGAGCTGAAGAGTTTTAAGAGCTCCTCGGTGGCGATGGCGGCGGTGACAGCGCATCTCCATTCATCTTCATCCATCCCCATCCAGCAGCTGAGCAGACAGATTGACACCATGAGCGTGACCCGAGAATGCTTGGCGTCACCAGCTGCGTGGTTGACTCCTGTGCTCGATATCAGATAGAATGCGAGAGCCAACATATGCAGCTCAGTCAGATCGAGAAGGCGGTGAAGAACGAGAAGTGCCGTTTGATATAGAACATGGTAAAAGACCTCCGGCTTGACGACGCAGCGACGAGGAAACTGCGCCGGTACACGAACGAGCTCTGAGAACCGAGAGAAGGCGAAGCAAAACGTTGCTCTCAAGGCGAAGGCCAGCGAAGCGGATTGCGCTCTGAGCGATCGTCTTCAGAGCAAAGAGGTGAGCCCCATTGATGTTGAGCACTTCCGCGTCCTACTGCAGGACTTCATCGATCCCTTGCCGCCAGAACAACGGGTGCTCGCGGCGGACCCGCGAGCATATCAGGACCCGAGCCCGGGCGACCTGGGTCGGGTAGTGCGGGTACTGATTTTTCCCGATGAAGGTCGCCCGTGCAAGGACATGATATCAACCGGGTCATGCCAGAGTCCGAGTTCGTGCAAGCAGCATCACAGTGACACCGCGATTTTCGAGTTGGTAAAGTACATCACTGATGCCGAAGAATATGTGGACATTTGCATGTTCACCATTTCCTCTCGATTTGTAAGTGCCATCTGATATATGTGTGCTGCTATTGTTACACCTTGATTTTGGATTGAGCTTATTTTGATTGAACTTCCTGATTGTAAATAGGTTGTGGACGCATTGATCAAGAAAGCCAACGAAGGGAGAGTAAAGATCAGGATTCTCGTAGACGCAACTCAGTCTCAAACTCGTTATTCTCAGGTCGCGTACATTTGTACAGAGTACCCGGTAAGATCATGCGTTTTGCCAACTTCGCTTCTCCATTCACTCGATTCATTTTTCTCTTACTTCACTGCATTGGTTTCCAGAAAATCACACTGCAAGTGTTAGGCCCAGTCATGCACGACAATTTTTTTGTGGTGGATAGAAAGTTGATGATTGCAGGGTCGGCGAACTTTTCCGTTAACGCGGTATTCAAAAACAAGGAATCCATGCTGGTGATGACCAGGAAACAAGTGGCGGCACGATTTATCCTCGCGTTTACGAGCCTTTGGATTCAATCTTACGTGATACCAGTTCTGGGCAAGGTAAAGTCGACACCAAAGGTGAAGGCAAAACCTAAGGTGAAGGCGAAACCTAAGGTGAAGGTGGCGCCGAAGGTGAAGGCGAAGGTCGTTCCACGCGTTCGTACAACAGTGCCTCGTCTGCTTCAAGCGAAGATAAGGCGTGCGGGGTGAAAAAGACAGTGAGCAAGATGGCAACGCCCACGCCGAAACCAGAACAACACGCAGATAGTGTATGCGAGCTGACGTCTCTGCTTCCGACCGAGTTCGAGCCTTTTTCAGACGAGAGCGAGGTTTTGTACAGTGAGTTAGTGTTCTGGCTCGGCGATGCCACAATTGATAAAGTGGAGTGCTCCTGTACCCGATGCATCCCGCGCGTGTCACCAACTTCCATCACCAGAACCTCGGTAGCCATCGCAATTTCCGTACGATCACATCTCGTCCAGGATTCCAGTCATCGCAATCCCTCACATCGAAGGCGTAAATTAAGTTGTGTATTATCTGTGCCAAAATGAGACGAGTGGCAACTCACTTTTGATTTCGCAACATCGACCAGACACGCGTTCAACATTTTTGTCCTCGCTCTTCCTCAAAGTGCTGCTGGTTGGTCCCCATTGATCCCCATTATTGCGACGACTTTTATCACTCAGCATCAATCAACAATCGCTAGCCCAACGCACCAAGCCTCATCGTATCTGCTCGGGCTCTGTTCCTTTCAGTCCTGGGGTCGGGACGATGGGTCTCAGCATTGATCCCCCAGTCAGGCAAGCGCATGATGTGGATTTGATCTCTTGAAGGCGGCAAGAGATCAGTTTGGTGACTGTGAAGACTAGCACAGGCGGATCACCTGTAGGAGGGAGGTAATAGAGCGATAGGCTCTAGTAAGAATCAGTCGGATTGGAAGGACCAAGCAGGGTGCATGATGGATCGGTTGATTCGATGGAAATGGAAAGTCGAGCGCGACGCGGCGTTCGATGGAAAACATGGCAAAAGAGTTCAGGGCGGCGGACCGAAAGGAAGGTGTCCTGAGTGGGATATGTAGATATATACTGTATCAACAGTATTCACAGCGAACGATGGACAATGCTGCTGCTGGATCGCTGGGGCGGGATGGGTGAACGACTTGCCTGCCATGCGTGGACTTGTATTTGCTGAAGCGTGGCTTGAACGCAGCAAGGAATGAATGACATCTCGGCAGTTGGCGAGGGTTCACACTGGGTTTTCTGTAAACTTGGCCACCGAGTGAGCGGGTACCTTAAATAATATCCTTCCTTGTGGAGGCCTCGAAGAAGGGAAGGCAGGCAGGCAGGCAGGCAGGCAGGCAGGCAGGCAGGCAGGCAGGCAGTTACGCCCACTGGCTGGCCCCAGCGATAAGTCACCTGCCTGCTTGTCCCACCACCGCGCTTTTTTAAAAAGATCGTTCCAAGCGCGCGATCAAATTGGGTGAGGCGTTCTCAGCGAGTTCTATCTATATATAGAGGGTTCGCTTCGCACGCGCGTAGGTTAAAGTTCCAAGTGGTCAACGCGCTGGCTGAGTGAAGAGAGGGAGTACTTGGCTTGGCCGTTAGAATTTGATCTGGAAAACCTACAAGCTCTCCTGGCTGACTGGCTAGCTGGCTGTTTTCAAAAGCTTCACTTCACTTCAAAAAGCGACTGGCATGGCCGATGCGAAACGGCCTGATTGCCCATATACATACAAGCAACAATCATAGACAGCTTGAAGCCTGAAGCAGCAAGAGTATCTGCGCGAGATGTCAAAACACCCAACCAGCCAGCGTCAGTAACCCAGATCCAGAGATCAGAGGCTTTCTTGGCCGCAAAAAACGGCTGCTGTCCCCATTCAACATTCAGTAGCATCGACCGACCATCCATCCATCCATCCAAATCTATCTGTCAATCTGCCAGCCCAAGAGTCAAATTGGTCCGTTTAGAGAGAGTTTAGAGAGAAACGACTTGAGGCTTGAAAAAAACAGTCAATACATGATACGAAGAGACTAAGAAACTAAGCAGCAGCAACTTCAGCAAGCAAAGCGATACAAAAGTGCGAGAGAGAGAGAGAGTAGAACAGCCAACCGCTTTTCCATTTCTCATTCGCGTGCGCCTCGCTTTCCTTTGTCATGTGGTGGTAAGTTTAAGTCGCACCAATATTCACAATTATATTCACTCGACAGCACCTCCGATACGAAGGGAAGCGACGAAAACCCACCTCGCTCTTCACATTTAAAAAAAGGCAGACTGTCTCGACATTTTTGCAATCGAATGCACTTCGCCACGCTGCTGCTGGGTTCGAAATAATAATCTTTCAGCAGGACTCGGGTCTTCTTTGAGAAATAGCATTTTTTTTCCATGGTCGCTCTCGCCTTGGCTTCTTTATTTCACGATATCATGACGTTGTCTTTCTTCTTTTTCTTTTGGTCTGGACACTTTTGAGGCAGGCATTCTACTTTCCAGGTTGTCACGCTTGGCTTGGTCTTCATTTAATATTACAAAGATCCTCGCCAGGGCGCCTACTAGCAATACACATAGTAGTAGTGATTGACAAAGACAAGGCGGCGATGACATGCAACACATCATATGCAAACGACACTGGACTTTTTCGACCCAAGTCGAAATGTTACGCTCGACTTCCTCGCTCTCGCTTGATAATCTTCAGAGCGGCTTTTTCTTCTACGAAATGTGGAATGTGAAGAATGAGGATTTATAGATTGGAGTCAGCGCCGCCGTCAATGGAGATGATGCGGATGAGAGTGAGCTCATTATATGAGCTCGCAGACACAGTCTCCTTCAACTGCCAAAGTGTCTTGGCGCGCTCTCGCTCGCTCGCTTTCGAGTGACGCACGGCGGCAGTTTTCTTTCGTTTTTTTATATTTCTTCTTCGATCTTCCTGGTTTTATGTGTGGTGGTTGCGGCGGCAGTGGAATCTCCTAGTTCCTTCGCAGTAGGAGATTCCACTGCCGCCGCCGCCGCGTAGGTTTTCGATCTTCCATTCAGTTGGATGGAAAGTGTGTTCGTCCGTTAGTTAGTTGAGTGCAGCTCTAGGGGCGGACTCGCCAAAATCCCAAGGAAAGGCAAGCCTGACTCCACGGCCGTCCGTCTCTCGCTGCTGTTGCTCTTCTGCGGGGGTCTTAGCTCTCACAATTCAAGTTGCAACCTTCCACGCATCTTGATTCTTCCGTTCCCCAGCAGCAGCAGTCGCCCGGATTGTTTTGTCAAACGACGGTTCTCTCAAATACGCCACGAAGAGAGACTTCATTGTCGCTCCCCGCCGCCCGCCTCTTCAGCCACCGCCGCCAAGTCCGCTTTCGTGCCCGCTCAACCTTTGAATCGGTGCCGATCTTCTTCCTCTTTCCCAATCTCAGTCATTTTCCAATTTGACTCAGAGCGCACCCCCAACCGGCCAACATCGACAGTAACTTTGTACTTCCACGCCACTCAAGCATTTTCGAGTCACTTCAACAGCTACACCCAAACAAGCACCACAGAGATGAGTCCATCGCTAACGCCAGCTCCAATGGCATACAACGCCCACTACCCAGCTACCAACCCAGCTGCTCAGCCGTCTAGTCACTCGATGAACCCTCTTGCCGCGATCTACGCGTCCTACGTGGTTCGAGTCCATACCCGCCACGGCATCAAGACGCTCTCCTTCGATCTCCTCGCTTCGTTCTTCACCTTGACAGCGAAGAAGGCTGCCGAGGATCTTGGGATCAGCAGCCGCACGCTCATTCGCGTGTGCCGCTCTCTGGGAATCCGCCGATGGCCGTACTTGGGCTTCCGAAGCGAAAAGAACGTCGAGCGGATCCGCCAAGAGGCCATTGAGAACCTGCGACGGAAGCTCGAGAAGGAAGGTGCCGCCAACTCAACTGCCGTGCTGCACCCAAATACCACCAGCCTCCGTGGTGCGAGCGCCAAGCGTCTTCTGCAAGTGAAGCTTCCTCAAGGAGGCAACATGTCGCCGCTGTCAAACGCGCAGCGATTGCATCTCATGTCACCCACCGGGAGCCAGTCTTGGAGCGTGCAGTCCATCGATGACACGGAATCCGACGACGACGCGGACGTTGAGATGATGGATGCTCGTCCTTCTTTCTCGGAGTCAACGTCGTCGCAGTGCCAGCAACCACTGCCGCTCCTTACTCCACAGCCAACGCACAGCGGATTCAACCTTGAGATCCCAAGCATCAGTCCAAAGAAACCGTTCCCGATCAGTCAGCAAGCCGCTGCTGCTCACTTCCAGTACGACCAGCGTGACGATGCCTGGGTTCAAAAGATACCGCACTTGAGCCAGCTCCCGAACCGAGCCATCAGTCCATTCCAGCACAACCACCACACCAAGGCTTCTGCTTCTAGCCCAACCTTCAGCATGCCGTCGCTCAACCTTCTCGTCGACGCGTCTATCTTGACTGCGTTCAAGCACGATGCCCATACCCAACAGCACCATAACCAGTTTGCTCCACAGCAGCAGCAACAACAACAGCAGCAGCAGCCTCAATGTCCACGCATGTCAATGTGCGACATTCTCTCGCACACTGCCATGGCGGCATGAGGGAGATCTTCACCAACCCAACCTACCAACCCAACGTCCAAGAAGCCGTATCGTGTCGTATCGTCCATTTGTTGATAGAGCAGTCCGTTTACCATTTTCCCGCCAATCTTGAGTCTCGAGTCATCCTTTCTCTTCTTTTCCACTCGTATCTTCTATCGCCCGCGTGTGTGCTCGTAAAACCAATAACAACATCACATCAGTTTTCAAAATCAGCAACAAATAACATGGAAAATACCTGCATCTTCATTTTTTGATAAAATAAGGGTCGGTCTTCTTCTTCGCTGGATGGATGATGCTGATGGGTAGACACGATCTTGGACTTGGTCTTGACTTGGCAGACGTCTTGGTTATGAAAACGAGTGACTGCCACCTCCAGTTCCCGGCGGACACTTGTAGTCGTGCGGGAGCATGTAGTTCTGCAGCGCGCTGAAACAGTACTGGGCTTTGCCGATGTTTTTGCGCGCATTCTCTCGCCGAACACCGTACGTGCGCAGCAGACTCGTAAACAGGTCCCGTTCGTCAGAGTTGAGACCGTGAGAAAGCACCAGCAAGTTTGCTTCTTCTAGAGTGATCGACATCGCAGTGCGATCTTTTGCTGATTTGCAGCAGGTAACTCGTCCGCCGCCAATCGAGCGCACGATCAAAGATGATAAGCTCAAGATAGCCATACGCTTCGACCGCCCCGAGAGCTGGATGTTCGTCTTCAGTCGATCCATCAGTAGTTGCAGTCGAACCAAGTCGTCAGGGGTGTACACAGGAGGCACTGGCTCAGCCGAGCGGTCACTGTTACGCGCGCGCTTCTTGCACCACTGCACAAATGAGACATAGTACTTCTCCAGCACGATGACGTTCTCCGCATTGATCTCTTTCTGCAGCGCGTCCTTTCCGACCGTGTTTGCGACAGTCTGCATCTCGTTCATCCCTTGCGAAAACAAAACGGACTTCACGCTGATCGTCTTCCGAAACACACGCTTCGCTCGGTCAATTTGCTCGTTCGAGGTGAGAGGGCAGTAGACAGCACCTGTGAATGCATCCTGACCGGGGACGCGATGCATGTTACGATCTGGGAAATCGTTCGGGTCGCACACAATGATCGGCAGCTCGATCACGATGCCAAGAGGACCCGACGTGACGGATACGCGAAAGTCTGCTTCGCGCGGAGTCTGCACGGGTCGCAACTTGATCAGCACGCGAGACAGCTCCTTCACTGCAGCTTCCATGTCGCCCAACATCCCTGCTTCGTTGCTGTACGTCGAAAGCAAACTCTCGACCGAGAACAGGAAGCCGACCTGCGACACCATCTCCAAATACTCAATACCACGAAGCTGCATCCTGTGGGAACCAAATTCATCATCGTCGTGGATGTGAGTGTACATCGTCTGCTGGAAGCACGTTACCAGAGCGCTCATCGCCTGGCAGAAAGCAACTTCAAGACGACGCTCGACGTGCCACTTGAGCTCGTGGTACTTTCTCTCCAGGGCCTCAAGCGTGAGATCTGAGCTTGATTTCTCTGCCTCTCGAACGAGTTCCACATGGATTCTCTCTAGCTCCTCACGCATCTGACGAATACCGCCGTTCTTGAAACCATACACATGTGCAGCAAACGCCCCCACCGTGGTCGTTCCATACATGCTGTGATGCTGGAACGGAGTGTGCGTTTTCGCGTGCTTCTCGTCGAGGTGGTGGCGCGTCTCTTCCACTTCACGCCACTTACCCTTCATCCATTCTGCGAACCCATGGAGCTTCTGCCCGTTGCTATTCGCATTGCGAGGAACGCTGGGTTGCTCCTCCTCACCATCCGTCTGCAATCCATGCAAGTCTCTCTCCGACATCCCAAGCGCAACGATAGTCTCGGCAAGCTTGCGCTGTTCATCGGTCACCGAGACTTCGCGACCGGACGCACTCATGTTCACGATGTTCTCTGCGGAATCAAACGAAATCACTCGGCGACGCAACGCTTCAACAGGCTCGACAGGAGACTCATCATTCTCTCGATCGCCTTGACCATCGGTATCATGCACAGCATCAATGCTGTCACTCTCGCCATCGCTGTCTGCGCTGCCATCAACGTGGTTGTGGTTCTCGTTGTCCAAGTCATGAATCGTAGCGATGTGGTCTTCCGCCGACTCGCGTAGTTTATGGGATGGAGACGCCAAGATCGTCCCGACAAACGTATCCACGAGTCGAGCATACCGCACGCCACTGCTCGCATTGTCCCCATAGATCACATCACTCGGAGACGTCGGCACAGCTGTCCCCACGGTCATGAGCTGCTGGTGCAGGTTCAGCGCCAGGAAGCTAAGGTTCGCGTCAGCTTTCATTGTGCTCGGCTTGAACGTTAGTCCGCCATGCTGGGTGTCGCCATAGCGTAAAATGGCATCCTCGACCTGCGAAATGTACTGCTCCATGGTGATGATCAGCTCGTGGCGCCACTTCTTCTTCTTTCTCTCCATCGCATCATCCTGAATTTGGTAGATCAACTCCGATAGCATGCCAATGCTTGGCGTTGACCTTCTTTTCTGATCTGGCAACGACCCAGTCCCTTCTGTAAGTTCGTGTGAGAGAGGCGCAGCGAAGCTGCCACCAGTTTCGTCATCCGATGATACAAACCCTTCATCGCCTTCGCTTTCTGGAACAACACTGAGAGCCCCCGGTGATGTTGACAGCGGCGGTGGCATGGCTGACATACCAAAGCTGGAGATCTGGCTGATAGGCGTTGACGACAGACTTCCGCCAGCATCACCAGACAAATTCTCTCGCTTCAGCGCTTCAAGCTTGACAACCAAATCTGATAGAATGAGCTGCAGAAGCTGATATGGGATCTCCCAGGTGTAGACACTCTCGATCAGTTCTTCTTCGACGAGTACTTTGGCGTGACTGTGCTGCAACGGGTCACTCTTACGTCGAAGAAAAAACGCCGGCGGCTTGTCTTCCAGGAGCGTGTTTGCGTGAACTTCGTCGCTTTCTTCAGCTGAGAAATACATGAACGAGCGCGTGATGCGCTGGCGACCTTCATCTAAGACCCCACTCGCGCTTTTCACTTCGGCTTCGCAGCGAACGACGATCTCTCCCGATGAGCGAGAGCGCGAGAGTGGCGAAAACAACGCATGGAGCGTCGCTCGCCCGAACGCGAACTTCGACGCCTCCATGAACGACACCAGCGGGATCAGCGCATCGCCGACGAGCCACTGGCTGTTCAGGTCATTGATTGACTGCACATTGCGGATCGAGTAGACCGAGATGCGCAACAAATCCTGCTCACGCATCTCCACCGGGAGCATGAGGTGGAAGCACGGGTCTTCAGATACAGACACCTCGGAGCGACCGATTTCCACGATCACGTCCCCCGTGTCTGCATCGAGCACGTGCATCACCAGAAACGATGACGCAGTTGCGGAGGATGATGGAAGATTTAGATTAAAGCACTGGAAAGAGAGCCACGCGTATGCGGTCTTCGGTGCGTCGTCCATACTTGCGACAGGCTCACTGGACAGCATCCCAGCATGTGCAGACGCCGATCGTTTCTTCTTCTGTCCCCGTTTCGCAGATCTCTCGAGCACATTGCCTGAAGAACTCACGAGACGAGCCTCGTGCAATGGTGGTGCATGCATGTGATCACGAGCAGCAGAAGGGGCTTCACTTGCTCCATTTGAGTCTCCCTGTTTTTGTGCGACCAGCTCTAGCCGTCGCCTCGCCTGCTCCAGCACGTTTCCGCCGAGACCGGACGACAGCGGACTGGATCGTCGACTTGAGATCCGGTATCCGCCGCGAGTTGCTAAAGCTCCGCCGACAATGCCACCTGCAGTCGCGGGCGAGCTCGACGATAGCCCCATCGAACTACCTGCACCTGGCGTGCCGCTGTGCGGCAGCTTGGTCGTGATGGACAATGGAGGCGGTTGGTCGTCGTACAGCAGTGGCGTCGACTCAGACGTCAGTCCATTGAAACTCGGGCGTCTCCGCGACGGGAATTGCATGTCTGGCTCGACCTCCCACATAAGCACGAGGAAGAGCACGCACGGCACGACCTCAGGGATCGCATACCCGATGATGATGCACACGTTCGGGTTCCGGATGTCGCCGCAGCCTCGATGCGAAAACGGTCGCTGGAGGTAGAGCAGCGTGCGCAACAGGAAGATCACGGAGCAGACCACCATCACGAGGATCGTGAAGCGCAGTGCGCGGTGCAACTTCGCCTCGACGCGCTCGTCCAGCCGCCGGCGCTGGCCGTCGCCTGACTGCTTCAGCACGCGTCCCACTCGACGCCGCATCTTGCACGTCGAGTAGACGAGCCCCAGGGAGCTCGCGAGACTACCGGCCGCGATCAAAAACACGGGGAGCACGCCCGTGAGCAGCTCCGAGTGCGACTGTGGGTCTTGGTCCTCCGGCTCCCACTTGTCGTAGCTGTACATGTGCCATACGTGCACGACCGAGAGGCCAAGCACGAGCGCGTAGAAGACGCCGTTCGCGAGTACGAACGCGTACCAGATGCGTTTCGAGCGGCTCGAGATCTTGGGGTTCGCGATGTCGATCCAGAAGAGCACCTGGAAGAGCACGAGCGAGAAGAAGAAGCAGAGCGCCGCGCGGTTCAACAGATCGCGCGCCACGTTCTTCGCCAGGAACGAAATCGTGCGTGTGAGCGCAAATATGACCATCAGGCGCTGGAACGTGTGGCGCCGCTTCACCTCGTAGGCCGAGAAGCGCGTGGGCAGCGACATCGCCTTGCACGCCGCGACGATCGCCAGCGCCAAGTAGATCGACACGCAGAACATCTCGACGGGGAGTGCCGGCTGCGGCAGGAACACGAGGCCGTCGTCCGAGTCCGTATCGGGATACACCACCACTGGAGCTGTTGTTGCTGCTGCGATCCCGCCGCCTCGTCCTGTCTCTGGTGCGACGATAGCTTTCCCTTCTGGTGCTGACGCTGCGGCTCTGTGAGGGTCATCATTATCAGCATCACTCGCGACGCTGACAGTAACGGCGTCAGTCGCCTCAAGAGGGTGAACGCGGATGTTGAAAGAGGGCGGCATGAGCGACGCCGACGGCGAAGCGCTCGCAGTGCGAACGGTAGCAGACGCGCTCTGTGCTGACGCGACCGCGAGTTGAACCACAAGCGTTATCAGCAGCAGCAGCGCGATCGAAGGCGGCCCCGCGCGTATCGTCGGCGTACGCTGCCATCGTCCATGGTACGCGTGTTTGGGGCGTGTACGCAGCAGCACACACACAGAGGCGGTGCTGTCCATCTCGCGCGGCAAGTCGGCGGTGGACGCAGACGCGGAGACTCGTGCAGGTGCTCCCATTTTGCAGCCTGTTGTGTGTGTTAGTGGTGCATTTTCGGCTTTTCTCTCCCAAAATTTTGCAAATCACTACTGTACACATCTATACAATCCCATATAGGATGTGGGTTATTTATACCCCTACAGTAGAATGTCTTCTTCCAAATCTGGAAAAAGCAACAAGTGGTTTTGTGGTTTTTAAATATTAATGAGTTTGCAGATGACAGAATTGCGCTCAAATAGAAATGCATACAAATCTCTATACTATTCACATTCGTCACTATAGACGGCATTTTGGCACACGATTCGTGAAAACCTGTTTTATGCCAAAACGCATTTCGATAGTGAAGAAAGTAAATAGTATAGAGATTTGTATACTTTGGCGACAGCACAAATAGGATGAATCATACTTCCTCAGCCTCCAACTGGGATAATCCAACCTTACGGCAATTCGAAAGTGATGATAGTTATTCGACACTAGATGCATACTTCGTGGCAAAACATGCAGCTTCCGAGTGTACTTCGCATGGCTTCGTTGACATCACTTTCTCAAAACACATCACGAGTGCGTACTTTTCACTCGAAGAAGTTGCTTCAGTTGCTTCTAATTACGCTACAACCATCCATCTACATCTCATCCTCATTCTCTCCTGGTCGCTTTTCGTCCGTCGCACCTCTTTCACATCCTGCCTACTACCACTTGAAGCGCCGACCGATGAGCTCAAAGAGTTGCTCGTTGAACGGCGCGTAGAACTCGTGCAGCCGACGCTCGATCGCGGGTTCGATCGGGTCGTACGCGCGAGTGTTCTTACGCTCCGTGTCCGCCACCTGGTGCGGCGGCAGGTCCAGGAACTCGAACGCGCGGCTCGCCTCGCGCTGCGTGCCCTCGGCGTTCTTCATGTCGTCCAGGTCGATAATCAGCATCTGGTCGCGAGGGAACACGCGCAGCCAGAGTGCGATCTGCAGTGCGTACAGCCCGCGGCCCACGTACGAGTGCGCGCCGTGCTGCTGCGAGAGCGCGTCCGCGTACCGCTGGAAGCTGTCGAGCGCCGCGTCGTTGCCGTCGAGCAGGGACGCGGACGTCACATTTGCATCTCCAAGGAGCTTCAGGTCTTCGTCCACGATCTGCTCGAACGACTTGTCCTTCACTGCCTGACGCATGCGCAGCTGTGCAGGCGTACCATTCGGGTCCGCGGTCATCTGGAAGTGCGAGAACGCGCGCTTCACGGGGTTACGCAGCATCACGAGCAGCTTGATGTCCGGGTACAGCTACGTCATACACACCACAAACCACAGAGGAAGGCTGCTCGTGAGTTCTGACAATGCATGGTGGATACGACAACAAAACACGACTCTCAAACCCACCAGCTTCAAGCGCTTTGCGACTGGCTCGCCATAGAGCAAGTAGCTGGGTGTGGACTCGCCGATCTGGAACGGCGGCTGGAGCTCTTCGCCGCGCTCGCACTGCAGCGAGAGCAGGTACTTGATTCTACACAGTTGATCGATCGAGCATCAGTCGTTAGCCCCATTCACTCACCCTTTCAAACAGCTTAACTACTACCGTCACTCACCTCATGTCATCGAGCGAGTTGCCCTCCAGAGCAATGCTGCGACTGTTGTCCTCATCCTTACCACCAGCTGGCGAGAAGCGCTGGAGCACCTTTTCGTACTTGGTACGCTCCTCCGGCGTGAGCTCGTGCTTGAGCGCTGCCTGCCACGCCCAATCGAAGAAGTGCGGCTCGCGGCGCTTGCCCTTCATCGCCTGCGGGTGCTGGCTCAAGTAGTCGTAGAGCGACGTCGTGCCGCACTTCTGCGAGCCGATGATGACCCAGTTCGGCGCAAAGAGCCTCTTCACGCGCGCGCTCTCCAGTTCGTCGCACATACGCACGTCCACCAGCTTAAACATCTCGAGCAACTTCTTCCAGAGTAGTTCGACGAAACCCTGGTCTGCGGAACCAGCACCACTGGTGAGCAGCACGTTCTTCTCGACCGCCTTGACAAACTGCTTGCCGTTGATCTGCTCGATGAAAAAGTGGCGGCACGCGGTCGTGAGCGCCACACCGGCATCTGCGTTAATTTTCTCCTTGACGAGCTTCTCGATTTCGATCAGCTGCTTGCCCGCGAGCTTTTTGCTCTTCGTCTCCGCTTGCACATCCACCTGGTCCACGAGCTCGACGCGTCCGCGTACTTGGCGGCACATCTGCCCCGCCGGGAGCACCACCTTGGTCTTGATCTTGTGGTGCTTTTCCACGTAGTCGAAGATGAGGTGGATGCGGCGGTGCGCCGTCGGGTTGTGCACGCAGTGCTTCGCTGCGTTGTTGAGCTCCACGATTGTGCCTTCGTTGAACGCAAACCGGGTCATCGAGTCTTCCAAAGGTCCGCTAGAGAACGCCACCTAGTTTTTTATACATACAAAAAGCGAAGTGAAAAGACACAGAGACATATCGGTGAGGGCGGGCGGCGCGAATTGCAGATTCATTGGAGCAACTCACCTCTGGGAACGTGACGATCGGCACGTGGATGCGGTGGGTCTTGCTCACCCATGGACTAATTGATCACAACAAACGCACACGTTAATACCTACGAGCATGTCCAAGTAGCCAAACATCAACGCCAACATACCCGTTGTCGTGATGCGCGGGGATGAGTGTGTCGCCCGGCATGCGCGCGAATAGACAGCGAACGACCTGCCATCAGCACAAACCACCATCATCAGCCGCACAGCTCACTCACTACACAGGGTGCGTGGGTGTACCCCACCCACACATTTTGATTGCCCACGTACGTACGTACCTGGTCGGGATGCACGTTCATGCTCTGGAAGACGCGCTCCAGGTGGTCCTTGTAGAGCGCGTAGAGCGGCAGCTCGTAGACGTGCTCGAGCTGCGTGTCGGAGAAGACGCACATGATGTTCTCGACGCCCAGCTTGTCGTGGAAGGGCCGCTGGAAGTACACGTTGTGCTTGCGGTTGTAGCGCTCCGCCCAGTGTATCTCGGGTAGCGCCGCGAGCTGCGCGCGCAGCGACGCGATGTCCACATCGCCCACGAGCGCCGCGTAGAGCAGCGTGGCGTGGTCGCTCGGCGCGCGCATCTCGGTCGGCACGCGCTTGTGCGACAGCGGGATGCACGCGTGGCGCGGCGGGTCCGGCGCGTTCTGGCGCTGTTGCAGCTGCGAAGAGGAGGAAGAAGACGGCGCCATGGAGATAGACGGACGAACGGGAGGGAGCTGCTGAGCTTGGGCTGGCTTGGCGAGCGCGTGGCGTCGTGATTGATTGATTGATGGCCAACGCGTCTGTCAGCAATTCTGATGTGGGCTTGACACGCACTCAACGAAACCTAGCTAACAGAGTAGTCTATTTACCAGTTCCGCAACAACTCCAGCGTCCAGACTATTTACATGAAATAGTCTGTTCACAAGGTCAAGACAGTGGGTTCATCTGATAACTAGTAATGGCTACACTATATTGTGGTGAACAGTTAGTTCATGCCATCACAGTGCTCTCAGAGCTTTTTAGGCGTCGCTGGCTTGTGAAGCCCGCTTGTCTTGCTCGTGGCGCCAGCAGCCGCCCCTCTGGCCAAGTTCTTCTTGAGCACCTTCTCGAGACTGCTCTTCGCTGCCGCAGTTGCTGGTTTCTTCTCGAGGGTCTGCAGCTGAAGGTATTTCGCTTCACTCGGAGTTACTTCTCGAGTTGCAGCAGTCTCTTTGCCCTCCAGCGACTCGCTGGTACTACCGTCTGTGGACGCGCCCGCTTTGGCCTCCGCCTGCTTCTTCTTTTGCAGGATGTTCTCCATGATTTTGCTCTTCCCAGCGCTCGGCGCCTGCTTGTTGAGCAGCATGTACGTACCAAATGGCTTCGGCTCTTTCAGTTTCGCTTCATCTCCGTCTCCGTCTCCGTCGCCCTCATCTTCACCATCCGCGTCTTGCCCCTTCTGTTCTTCCTCGCACTGGATCCGATGAGCCTCTTGTATCTTCTTCACGTCACCCTCATCACCATCCGGTGCCGCTGTTTGCACTCCCACTCCCTCATTTTGAGGCGCTGATGGATCGTGCACTTGCTTTTCAGGATCCTCATCTGGTGTCTTCCATTCAGAAACCTCTGTAGGTTCCAGAGCGGCAGTCTCACTTTGTGGGGACTCATCCACAGCATCTTGGGAAGCCACGATTTCTTTTGATTCCGTTGCTGCGCTTTCAATCTCACCAGGGTTCGTCTTTTCTTTTGCGCTCGAGCTGACAGCAATACCTGGTAATGGTGATCGGCTGGGCTCCTCTGAAGGAACCAGACGCTGAGGGCTGCTGACTTGAGGTGGAAGTATCGTCACGTCATCCACTATCGAGCGCCTCTCTGGACTTTGCGACTTAATACGAGCATTCTGAGCCACCTCTGGCTTGTGCATCACTTCGCTGTCTTCCTCTGCCACAGGAGCAATGGACGCTTCAACTGTCTGAACGCCCTTATCACCTGCGTGTGACGACGACCAAGCTCGTGGTGACGGCATTTTCCAGTTCTGCATCATCGTTTTGGCTCTCTGCGTGGGTGATTGCGCCTTCGAGGGCGACAGTTTTGATGCCTTGTTCGTCACCCCTCCTGGTTCTCCAGTAACCCCTGCTGCCGCCGCCTTGCCTCGGTTGTCTCGGTGCTTCTTCTTCAGCACCATCTCCAGCGCGCGCTTTTTCGGTGATAGCTTCCGATTCTGGAGGATCACGTACGCGCCTGTAGGTGGCGCTTCGTCTGAGCTCTCGCTGGCAAGTACGCTCTGTTCGGAGATGTTGTCGAGACTCAACTCGTCCTTCTTGCCTTTCGTTCTACTGCTAGCAGAGCTGTCAGTTGCTGCTGGTAGTAAATTAGTCTTGCCGCGCTGCAGAATGGGCGGTAGCTTCCCGACTTTGCTCATGAGCTTGTAGCTCAGCGACTCGCGCTTCGCTTTGAGCTCGCGCAACAGATTCTGACGCTTGACGAAGATCTTGGACTGCGGGTCGGCAGCCGGACCGAAGCGCGCCGACGAGCTCACAAACTCTTCCTTGCCGCCTCGCGCTTTCTGTTTCGCAGCAGCATCCACGTCTGTCTGGGCTGCCAGAGCCTGAGCCTGCTGCTCTTCCTGGTGGTGCATGCGCACGCAGTGCATGCCGTAGAGAAAGTGCTCAAAGTCGACGAGGTCTGCGTACGCCGGGTCCAGGTCGTAAAGGAACTTGAACACACGGTCGGAAGACACGCGCACGCCCAGTTGGTAGATCGACTGCGAGATCACCGTATGCGACACGAGGCCGAGCTTCGCCGGGTCCGCGTCCTGGAAGATGATGTTGAACGCCCGAGTTTCTTCCTCCGTGAAGCCCTCGATCGCCTTCCTCACTGTCAATCGGCGCTGCTCGGCGAGCGTGCGGTGGTATTCTTGGCGCCGCTCGCGGACCAGCTGCAAGTACCGACGGCGCATCACCTGCGTGAGCAATCTGCGCTGGATGCGTACTGCCGCGTTGAATCGGATGCGCTCGTAGAGACTCAGCGACGCGTAGTACCTCGCCGCCGCCGTGGTCGCGTCTGGTCTGATGCGCAACGCCTCGCGTCCGTAGCGAACGAGGCGGACGAGCCACGTGTCCGACCACCACGCGCCAAGCGTTGACCAGATGATCTGCGCAAAGATCATGCTCGGCTCGACGATCAGGAAGTGGAAGCCCAGGCCAACGCCCCAGCAAATAACGCATCGCCACGCGGTGGTTTTGCCCAGCTCTATCGAACTACGGACGACCAGATAAGCCATGAGCCCGATCCAAACTCCACACAACGCAAAGGCCACGTACACGATGGACGCAGGGTACGGCACACTCGCGATCTCTTCATGATGATCAGTAGACTCGTCTTCAAGGGACATGCGTACCTCTCGGTTTGCTGACAGCGACCTCCTTCTCTGCGGTGGGAGAACAGTGTCTGTCGACGCACTCGGACTCGCCAGTTTCGAGGCACTCGACACTGCTGGTGACGCAGACGACACAGTAGAATACCTCATCTGGGTATCTTCCGGCGCGACAATCAGAGGCGCGGCCGCCAGCTCGGACGCGATGCTGGGAGCGACGCTGTTCAGACTCGACGAGAGCATCTTGGAGAGGATCTTGCCCCTCGCTGGCGCCGCGATCTTGAGCCCCACAACCTTCTCGAACGTCTGATGCACGCCCACCTTGCGCTCGTCGTTCACGCGCAGCTTGAGCTTCGAGTCCTTCGAGATCACCACGTCGTACGCGAGGAACACGGCGGTCACGCTCAGCAGAAACTGTGCCGAGCAGATGCCGATTGCAAAGTACGCGGCCGTGTCGGCGATGCTGTGGAACAGCTCGAGCATCTTCGACAGACAACCGCCCAGGTCGTGCACCTCGGTCTGTTCCTTCGTGATCGCAGTCCCGTTCACGCTCCGCGCTTCGTACTCGACCTGGATGCTCGTACCGGTGGGGCACGGTCGGTAGGCATTGTCGCTTGCGCTGCGGAAACCACAGCACTGGAGATCCTGCTGCACGCGGTTGCGGAAATACGTGGATGTCTCCGAGTTCCACGCGCTCTCGAGCCGCTTCACGACGCTGAAGCCGGTCTTCCGCACCGTCCAGTTGTCGGCATTGGAGAACGGGTCCGCGACAGCGGTCACTTCGTAAACCATGTAGACCCCCAGGAGCGTACACACCATGAGCAGCAGCGACGCGATCGCGACGGCGATGAACACGACGTGGCTACCGCCGCGCTTGCGGTTCTTCATGTCAATCGCGAGCCACGCAAGCAGGGACACTAGCCCGATCAGTAAACTCAGGACGAGCAGCTCTTTCGGTCCCTGGTCGATCTTCACGCCGTACAGAGTGTCGCTGTAGCCGATGAGCACGAGCCCCATGAGCGTGCCAATGCCGCACGCGAGCAGGAACAGACACGCGGCGACAACGTGGAAGAGTCGATAGACGAACCGCGACAGCCACGTGAACCAGCGCTCCTCAGTCGTCGAGTGGGACGTGTCCATAGTGGACGGCGCGAAGCTATCCGAGCCCCCCACGGTGCTGCTCGAGACGCCCACCTTGCCGCTCTGAGGGTGGAGATCTGTCCTTGAAGGCAAGGAACCAACTCCGGTACCAGCGTTGTGCTTGGGGCGGCGTCGCTGGAAGAGGCTTCGAAAGAGCAGTACTTTCTCCTTCCGCTGTCTCGCGTTCGCGATCTCGGAGGTCTCATCATCACAACGGTGGCGGATGAGCTCAAAGAGGAACCGACAGCCGCACTGCACGGCGTAACCCATGAGCCCGCCGTAGACGACCCCCATGCTCAGCACGGCCCAGACGTCTGGCTGCTCGCAGGTCTTGAGCGATTTCCGATGACAACCCTTTGTGGCGAAGTAGCCCGTGTAGATCGCCAGCGTCGTCAGCACCGTGCACAGGATGGAGCACAGGCGCTGCCCGCGCGTGAACTTTGGGTCATAGTAGTAAAACAGCGAGAGCGCCAGGTGGTGCCTTCGTGCTTCGCTCCTAAATTTACCCACGGCGTAGCGCACGCGGCTTTCGATCGCGAACCACTCTTCCTGCTTGGTGCGCTTGAGCTGCTTGAGTAGAAGCACCCCCAGCCACAGCAACAAAGTCTCAGCCACAGCGAGGCACAATAAATACACAAAGAGCCACCTGAAGGACGAGCTGATCTGCGCCATGAGCACGTGCTGGCAGCCTTGCGCGCTCGAGAGCGGACAGGTAAACCCGATCGCCGGCCGGTCAAACACGATACCTTTGCCTTTCATAACCACGGGGTCGTTGAACCCGCAGCACTGGTAGTCGAGCGAGATCAGGTGCTGCGTGTGAGGCGTGAGCGTATTCCACTGGCGATCCAGGAAGGAACTCAGCTGGTCTTGCCAGTCTTTCTCGCCAGAGAAACGCGAGAGGTAGCCCGTCAGCCCCACACACACCCATAGCGAGAGCGCGAAGATACCTCTTCCTACGGACTGGAAGAAGATTTGGTGCACGACGCTGTTCGTCGCTGCGTAGAGCGAGTAAAAGTTCACGCCGAGACCGAAAAGCGCGTACACGAGCAGCGCGATTCCGATCGAGAACGCGAAGAGCAGTTGCAGCAGACTCGAGCTAAAGATCGACCAGCGCGCGGTGAGGTCGATGGCGATGAACAGCGCGCTCAGCGACGCGAAGATCGAGCCAAGGGAGAGCAAGAGCAGTCCCGTGCGTGCGGACTTCGCGACCCAGTTTTGCTTCCAGGAAGGTTTCTTGCCCTGCCGCAGGAACAACACGCTGGCGCTCACCAGCACCACCACAAGGAGCGCCAGCAGCGCGATGCAGATCTGGAATGAGTAATTGGCGACGTGCACCAAGTATTTTTTCATCATGGTCGAGCAACCGATGTCGGCGCCTGGTGGACAAACTGGTTTTGTGAACGTCTGCGTCTGTGTTTCTGTGAGCACTCGTCGGGTTGTCGTCCTTGTTGTCGTCGATAAGTCGGAGGATGATCCACTTGACTGAAGTGATCGTGTGTAGGAATGCGCAGTCGTGGGAGTATCCACCTGAGTCCAGAACATCGTGTCCGCCATGTTTGTGAACCCCGTCGTCGTCCCATTCGCAGCCAAAGTCTTCTCATACCCACAGCAAGTGAACGCGTTTTGCACAAACACTTTGGTCGTGGACACCGCACCTTTCCAGAGCTCTTCGACGCGGAAATCCGTCGCGTCTGAGGTGAGCGTCGTGTGTGCAAACCGGTACGAAACACCGAGAGCCCCAAAGGTGGACGCAAACAGCGCTAGCCCCATTACAAAATACACGATGAACACCTTACGCGATCGCTTCCACGCGACCGCAAAGCCTATGCACGCAAAGATTTCGAGCCCACCGCCTAGCGCCACGAGGTGCACGCCGATCCGCCGGTCGAATGTCTGCAGTAAGTACGAGACGTGCAACACGTTGAGCTGGTAGATCGCGTCGATGCCTGCCCAGAGCACGATGAGCCCCAGTACCGACCCCACCACATTGAACGACACGAGCACAAAGAGACACGCGTTGTGCACGAAGATGTCGAGTGCGGTCATCTGGTATTCGTCAGGTTCAACTGGTGGCACGACAATCAAGCCAGAGGGGTGGATACTGGGCGTGCCAGCAAAGCGTCGAAGGCGCACCAGCAACACCACCGAAAGCGTAAACACGACAGCCTCGGCGGTTACGAAGGCGATGACGCGTGTGTTGAACACCGCAATGCCGCTCACGAGGATCTGCTCCACGATCGATCGACACGTCCGGATTTCCTGGTGGTCCTCGCTATTAGTGGAGGACACGCAAGTGCCTTCCGAGGTTGCGTCGAACCCGCAGCATTCCATTGCGACCTCGAGCTTCACCAACGTGTCCCGAGGCAGCGAGAGATACCGGAACTCGGTCTTCTGCATCAGTACAGGGTCAATTAAAAGGTTGTCTCTAATACCCCAAAGGAACTGCGAGATCCCGAACGACACGACTAGGAATGCCAGTGAGAGCGCCACGAACCACTGGAGACCACGTACATCACGATACGCGAGCGCGTGGATGCCACGCAGTAGGATCGCCAGGTACACGGCCGCAACGACGATCACAACGCCGCCTATTTCAACCCCGTACAGCGCCGAGACCACAGCGTTGGACACATAGTTGAGTTGGATAACCATGTCGACGCCGTAGAAGACCGCAAACACGACCACGCAGCTCAGCAAGTAGCACAGCGACGGTAATGTGCAGAGCAGCACGACGTTCCACGACGAGCTCAGCATCGCGCGCTTCGCTGACGTCTCCCCATTCACAGACGACGCTGGCTCGCCTGCGAGCTGCTGGAGTCGCAGGTGACGCCATTTCACGAGGATGTTGGCAAGCGTGATGCAAACCGCTTCAACCAGGAACAGGAGCTCCAGGTACACGAACGAGTTCGTGAAAACTTCCTGCGCCTGCTGCGTGAGCACGTGCGAGCAGGTACGAGGTGGCACTGCGTCCAGCGCTTCCTCTGGACACGCGCTCGCCTCTTTGATTGAGAGGAAGCCGCAGCAGCCGTAGAAGCTCTCCACTTCCTCTTTTACTTCGGCACTAAGCGCTGCCCACGTCTCTCCAAGTGTGGAGAACAATGCGCTGGGCATGCTACTGAGATCGTCCAGGTACTTGAACGCGATCGTAACGAATGCCAATTGCGCGATGAGCAAGAGTGAGAGCAGCGACAGGTACGTGTTGCGCGAGGTGTGCGTTGCGGTTTTGCGAGCGACGACCAACCCAAAGAAACCCGCAGCGACTAGCACCCCTCCAAACACGATGAACACGAGCCCAAGAAATTTACCGTAGACGTATAGCAGCAACTCCGACGTACTGTTGCCCAGCACCAAGTGGAAATCGATCCCAACGAAAGCCAGGATCACGCCCACAATGGCCACAATCACGTTGCAGAATCGAAAGCAACCGAGCATGAACGCGTACTGCGCCTTCAGCGTCTTGTTCGCGCCAAAGAGCGTCCTTGCTTCATTCGGGAGCACAACATTCGGATCGATAGTGGAACTGGCGGTCACCACGTCTGCTATCAAAGCTGTACTTTGAGTATCTAGGACACCATCACCAAACGTAACACTTGATGCTGCGGTAGTCGCATCGGTAACCCCACTTTGCTCCGCAAGTCTGTGGTCCGTCTCAGTAGCAGCCTCGGTAGCCTTTTCAAACTTCTTCCGGGCGTAGAAAGTCGTAAAATCCTCTAGAGCCGCGGGATTTTGGGTGGTGCGTTCCTGGAGCTCTCCCCACTTGGCTCGGTTTAGGTTCTTGATCGTCTTCTCCTTGTGCTTCTTCTCGTCTGTCGAGTCCATTCGCTGGCCGACGCGACTCCCGAGAATGAATATCCAGAAGAGAATCGCGGCCGTCACACTCGGCACAATCGACGTCGGCTCGTTCCGGTACAGGTCCTTGTAGAGTGCGTAGTAGTCCAGTCGCTCCTCCAGCGTGACCATCACTTCGAGCTTCGCGATTTCGCTGCAGTAGCACACTGTGATCGCTGGCGTGCTCATGGTGTCGTCCTTAAAGCAGACCTCAGAGTCCCACGTTGAACTTTGCGCGCTCCACACCTGACACGCCGTCGTGAAGTTCCGCTGCTCTATCGCAGAGAGCGGACGAAGGTGTGGGATCGAAAGTGCGATTAGTGGGTGCCACACTGTGGCAGCGGCATCTAGACCACTAGTAGAAGCAGCGAGCCTTCGTGTTGCGCTTGATGCGACCTCTGCGCTGGTCATCTTTGCCGCCGCCTGCGCCACACATAAGCTCGTACTCGACAGTGTTTGAACCTTGACGCTAGCGGTAGAGCCCGAGAGCGCGGCGTTCAGCGCCGCTCTCGAGTGGACAGCAAACACGGCGCTCGCTGAGAGTTGCTTCGCGTCTCGTAATGAACACATGGAGTGTGGAGGGTTCGAAAGCACGAACGCGCTCAGAAAGAGCTCCGACTCGAGACATGCGGTCGCGGGCTCTGTCAACTGCATGGACAGCCCGCTTGGGGACGTGAAGCTTGTCCCCGCTGACGCGAGCGCTTGGATCTGAGTGGACGAGATGGCGATCACGTCTTCATCTGGCAGAGCGTCCTGGCTCGCGATAGCAGTCAGAGAGAGCAGCGTGCCAATCGTGTTTCCGAACGTGGCTTTCGCTGTGTCACTCTCAGGCTGGACGTTATTACACTCGACAATAGTCGCCACTGAGGATGCCAGACGACGGCCATTAGTTCCGACAGAACTCATGCTACTAGAAGCAGGTGAACTAGTAGCGCCTGAGTCTAAGGAAGCAATGGAAACAACCGTCGAGAGCGAGTCCACCACGGTTTTCCCAGCGGAATCTAGGAATCCGCTCTGGTCCTGCAGCCCGAACGCATTCTCGACAATGCCAGTGCTCAGCGCCGCCACCTGGGCGAGTCCGTCCTGGTTGAACGCTGCTGGGGACGACTGGATAATCGTGTCCACGATCAGCGCCTGTTGCGAGAGCGCCGAGGTCGTTGGCTCGATGACCCGGGACGACGCATCCAGATTCGAGAGGATCGCGGTGTTGAGCGAACGCACAGCGCTCACTTCGAACTCGCAGTTCACCCCGAGGTACACGTCCGAGCAGACGCACTTAAGCGTGTCTGAGTCGCACACGCCGTGGTTCGAACAGACCACTACGTCGGAGGAAGAACAGGAACTTGTGTCGTTGGAGCCGGTCGTGTACGCGCCTTCGAGGATCGACGCCGCCGACAGCAGGAACTTGGACCGCTGCGAGACATAGGACGCATTCGGAGCTCCATTGTCGAGACTCAACATATTGTTGACAAAGCGCAGCGGGTCAGATTTCGCCTCGGGGGGCAACAGCACCTCGATGGACTCGCTATCGAACGCAAACCCACCAAGAGCATCGCTAATGAACGCGACAACTGTGATGTTCTCGCTGGCCTTCAAGCCCGTGGGTGGCAACATCGTCACGATCACTTTCGGGAGCAACTGATCCGATACAAATGGGACTGTCTTCGTTTTCAACAGCGCTCCGAGGCTGCTGCTGATATTCAAGGAGGTAGACGCCACCAGTGCGTCAAACTCGGACGTCGTGATCACGCCGAACGAGTACTTCAACGGCAGATCTTCAGTATCGTCTGTCCATTCTGCACACGACAGCGAAAACGAATCCTGCATAGCGTAGCCTGATTTCGGAGTCACTTCGAAGCGGCCTGAGCTTGGCGGCGAGTTCACTTTGATGGCGACAGACCCAAAGCCCTGGTTCCCGTTCACGTCGGTCGCGATCAAGCGGAAAACGTACGTCAGTCCGGGCGTGAGCTTGTTCTTGAGGATCACGTTGTTCAGGCTGGTTAGCGGCAGTGCAAATGCGTCATTCGTGGCGGCGGTTGCGTTTGCGTCGATTGTGTTGTCGGGTAGTGCCAGGTCGCCCTGGGCTTGCACCCAGCATGCCGTGTACGGATATGTCGACTTGATTTGGGCTGATAAGATGACTCGGCTTGACGCGAGGACCTTCGCTGATGAAGCAGCGACATTCACCTCGGGGACACTACCTGGTAGCGTCCACACCGTCGTGGACGTATTCGAAGTCCTGGTTGTACCCGTTGACGAGGTTTTGGACACCATCATCGTGAAGATGAGCGTCCGGTTCTGTTGTAGACTGAACGGCGCAAGAGTCAGCAGCGCTCCCTTTGAAGACGACGATAAGTCCAGAGGAACGAGCCTGCCGACGGAAGATGCTGACGCGTTAACACACGACTGCGGCTGAGAAAGCGACGCATTCGTGAGATCTACACACGTCCATTTGAACGCAAACGGAGACAGCGACAGATCTGGATCAAACGACGGCATTCCGTTGAGAACCAGCGCGTCCCGTTCTCCGATCGCTCGACTCCCGCCAGTGATCGCCGCGATTAATGAACTGCTCGAGACGTTCACTGTGATCACCGCCGAGCTGTTGGACGCCTTGGAGTTGTTGATCATGTACGCTTCGACGCGGAAGCGATAGGACTTTTCAGCGTCCAGCGCTGTGCGAGCGATGTGGAACACGCGTGGGTCCTTTGCTATATTCGATCGCTCGAGATCTACGAACGTGTATGCTGAAGTACTTCCAAGTATTGCGCTTGACGTGGACCAGACGTACCCGACCTTGCTACCGATCTGATCCAAGCAACTCACCGTCGAGTCGACCTGAAGAGCGATCGGATCGCCCACACGAGTCGCCTCCAGATACTGATCGCCAACGACGAACACGGACGGACCAGGAAGACTGCGGATCTGGACGTCTTTCGTCAGCACTGACCGCTGAGCGAACGCGTTCGTGAGTTCCAGGCCAACAGAGTACCCCACACCAGGCTCCAGTAACGCGCTGTCAACTGAGATCTTCAACGATAGCGACGTTGTCGCGCTTTGCGCTAGTGAGCGCAGGTAGCACGCAGATCGAAGCTGCGCCATGGTGGACACGAAACCGAGGTCCGGGTTCGCAGTCAAGTCTGCCTTTGGGACAAGCACGGAGCTCGACTTGCCGCTCTTCCAGTCCGCGACGTACTTGTCACAGAGTTGACTCAGACTGGCGTACAGCAACTTGGTCCTCATCAGACTCATTTCAGCGCTCCCGAGCGAACTCGCCAGAAGGAACGTCTTTGGCAGCATGAACCAGTACATCTGGGTAAACGAACGCCCGCCAGCTCCCTGCGAGAGCAACGCGTCCGCTGACCAAACCCCACAGCTACTGGCGTCGTCTGGGGACATAAGCACCACTTTCGGCCTAACAATGTCACTTGACACCTGCACCGCGACGTTCGCCTGTGTATACGACCGACTGGTGCTGCGCGCTCGAATCACGTTGAGCGACTGGCAGATCTGATTGGCAAACACCGCGCAGTCGTTGAGCAGCAGCGTGTCGTTGACCATGATCGTCGCCCCCGAGCCCAAATTCACGCGCAGGTTCTTGAGATCGAGCCATTGGCAAGTCGCACTCTTGCCGAGCGAGTACTTGGACGCCGCAAAGTTGAACACCAGGTTGCACGAAAACTGCTTCAGCTTGATTGAATACAGAGAGCTCAAGGCAAGTGTTGACGCACTTGCCTGACCCAGGTCGGCGCGCACGGCCATCGTCGCGGCGTGGTATACGATGGAGTCAAACACCACCTGTAGCTTGGAGCCCGATGCGTCGAACGTCGCGGAAATCGGGATTGGAGGCGGAATCGCCTCCTTGTCGTTCACCATGACCTTGACGCTCGTCACGCCGATCGAGCTGTTTGAGATGTTGTACTTCGCGTCAACGCTGGAGACTTCGTGCAGGATCGACGAGTACTGCGTTGGGTCCTCGGCGATCTTGTCGTTGATGGCAAACACGGTGACCACCCGCGGGAGGAACCAGTCGAGCGCCGTGAACACAAGTTGAATGTCACGCACTACACTAGAGGATCCTGCGATTACAGACGACGTCATACCGTACGCCAAGCCCACTTGAGCAGCGCGAATCACAGACTTGTCGTTCAGATCCACGATACCCTCTATCATCGGTCGCACCACCAGCTGCACGTCTTCGTAAGGCTCGGAATTAAGAAGGATCCGATACGAGTCGTTGAAGCCACCTTCTGCGACGTGAAGCTGACTTCGGTTCGCATTCCCGGCCACCAGCAGAGAAATGATAACGTACGCGACGTCATTGTCCGTGATGCGCAGCTCCAGACTACCATTGCGGCTCGAGTAATCCGACACCTGGTACAGCGGGTCTTTGCTCGTGGTCGAGTGCGTGATCAACGCTTCGTGTACTGGCGACTCCACTAACCAGTCGTCAAACGCTAGGAACGACACGTTCTGCCAGACGCTCCAGTTGCTGACTCCAAAGTACAGCTTTGGGCTCAGAATCGTCGCATTGCAGAGCGTCTCGGACGACAACGTGCGCACGTAGCACCCATGATTCGCGTTGGGCAGCACCACGACCGACTGCCACGGCTCGGTGTTCAAGCGCACGCCGTATGCATACACGGTGTGATTGCTCTCTGAGACGTTGAGAAGATGAGTGGAGAGCGACATCCCCGAGACGTCGTTGTCCGTAATGTACACGTTGACGCTCGTGAGATCCTTGAGCTTGGCGTAGATGAGGTCGTTCGAGCGGATCGCGTGCACCAGGACGCTTGACGAGTCCTTGACGTCTTCTGTGAAATCATCCAAAGCGTCCACACGAACAGTCTGGCTGATATTCCAGTTCTTCCACGTGAACACTAACGAGTTCGGCGTCGCGATTGCCAAGTTCCCTACTGTGCCAATATTTGTGACCGCCACCGATACTTTTGCAAACGGTTCTGTCGCGAGAACGATTTCGTACTCATCGAACTCGCCACCTTCCATCACAAACACGGCCTTCTTCAGCACGTTGAACGCTGAGACGTCGTTGTCAAACACCGTCACGTTAATTTTTGGAATGACGACCTTGTGGTACTTAAAGTCCTCGCTGTACGAAATGTGCGAGATGCCCGTCGTGTGCGTGTCGTACTCGTCGAGATCATCGTCTGTGGCTTGGACGAGCACAGTCTGAGGGATATCCCAGTCCTGAGGCGTGAAGATAAACTCTTCAACTGGGATCGTGAGGTTACAGAGTCCAAACCGATAACAACCGGTGCTACTCCCATCCAGCCAGGGGAGCACGACGATCTTGACATTGTAGAGCGGCTCCGTCTTCAGCTGAAGCTGGTAGGTTGCATCGATCGTACCGTCCTCGCTCACTTCCAAGTACCTCTCGGAGACCAACACTTCGGCGAAATCATCGCTCTCAACCTCCACGAGCACGGGATCGAGCGCGAGCTTCGTGTAGATCAGGTCGTCGCCAAACACCGTGTGTGTGACATTTGAGAACGTAACGTTACCGTTCTTGACCGTCGTCTCGTCAATGAAATCGTCCACAGACGAGAGTAGTACTTTCTGGGGAATGCACCAGTTCTCGGGCGTGAACACGATCCACGGGTTCTCGACTGTGTAGTTGCACAGGAAGCGCTCTTGGATCGTCACATTCGTGATGTCATAGACGCACCAGCCTCTCAGCGCAAATGGGTCGCTCTTGTCCGGTTCAAAGCGTGCTGTGGGGATCACCGAGCAGCGCGGATAGCCTGTCAGGTCAAACTCGGTCGGCACTGGAAGCGGTTCGATCTCCTGGGTCACTAGGCTGGCGTTGATCGTTAACTTCAGGTCCTGGAACCGGATGTAGTCCTCAATCGCCCACTCGAGGCGCCACGTATGCCCGCCGTCCAAGTGCGGACCTTCACGGTACACTCGAACGCCCTTGTCGAAATTGATGCCTCGCCAGACCAGCGTCTCTGGATTGAACTCGGCCTCGCGGTCGGAGCGAACGAACGGGATCGCCTCGAGCGCTTCGTCCATGCCCACAGCGCTCACGTTCACAGGCAGATTCCACGTCTTTCCAGTGTACCACACCTGCTTGTCGACGTCGAAAAGGTCGAGCGTAAGCGAGAACTGACCGCTAATGTACGTCCCATTGGCGATCGTGGCCGACGAAACCGCCGCCCCTGCCCCAGTCAGCGTCTTGGAACCAAAGACGCGGATCGGAGGCAGGTCCCCGGGGCTGTTGCTGTAGCTGACCGTCCACGTGTACCCGTTGCAGACCGCAAAGGCGTCACAGTCCAGGTCCTCGCGTGTGACGTGCGTGAGTTCTGTGATGTTGAGGTCAAAGAGAACCTGCTGTAGTTTCAAAGCCGTGATGTTAAATGGGAGTGCGGTCGTGTTCTGCAGCGGGATGTCCATCCAGTACACCCTTTGCGTGCTTGGGTTCGTCTTCTTGAACCGCCCGCCCATCTGAATCACGTACAAGCCACCGAGCGATTCACCGTCACGGACTGTGTTGACGGCCACCGCGACGTTGCGACCCGTGAGGTTGAGCGATTTCACAGTCAGCGGACGCATTTGGCCATTGTTATCGGCAAACTCAACGGTCCACTCCATTCCCCCTTCTGCAGATAAGCGTCGCAGCGACACTGACACGTTACCGATGCCGTTGATGCGCGAGATCTCGGTCTTCATCAACGCCTCACTTGCGTTCCATGGGAGAGGATTGGTGCGCGTGACGTTGTTTGTCGAATTGAAGGCACTGACGTACTCCACTTGGAACGCGCCGTCGATGAGCACGGGGCTCTGGGTCTGCGTCGCCACGAGTGACACGCTGCTTGCAGCTTTTGAAGCAGCAACAATACTGGAGCTATCGGTGAGTAGCGGGTAGTAGATCTCCACGCTCTTGAACGTGATCAGGTACTGAAACCCGTAGGCGTTCTGGTGAATCATGCGTGCGACAGAAACAGCGTAGACAGACTCAAGGTCTCGCAGCATCCCCTCCAAGTCCAGCGCTTTGGTCAATATCGGCACAACAAGGAGCTGGGCGTCTGTGCCCCCATAGCGCAAACCAAAGTTCCCGCTTGGAGCGACGGACGCGCTTCGTCGAACAATCGCGAGCGTGCCTTCGAAGAGCGCGTCCAGCGTCACCGAGAGCATTGGGAACGAGGCGTCCTCGCTGGTCAAGCGCACGAACGTGATCTCCCAGCTCAGCATCGACTGGTCATACCTCACGTTTCGTGAGACACGAAAGCCGTTCGTGACCTTGAAGAGCGCGTCGAGCGCAGCTCCCACTTGCGTCGCAGTCGCAAATGCGTCGATAGAGGGCGAGAAACTGGGTTTGCGATCGGAAGCTCCAATTTTGAAAGTTCGTCCGTAACTCACAGCGTTCTTGATCGCGTCCGCAGACCTAAAGCGCAGCTTGAACGAGTCGCTGAACTGGAACGTGATCACTTGCACCTCTTCGACAAACCCGCCGGTCACTTCGAGGCGGACAATCTGGTCCATGTGGTCCGCGTACGTCACAATGCGCTGCACCTCGATCACTTTGGGGATCGAGAGCGAAATCTGGTGGATTTCGCGCGTCGAGTTCGTACTCAGACGCACTGACGTGACGCTTTGCTGGCGCGGTAACCCGCAGGAAGCGTTGTCAAAGTGATACCCGCACGGCCGATAGCACGATCGGTTGGCTTCGTTGCTCATCGCGATGGTCACGTTCGCCCACGGCTCGGTTTTCAGACTGAGCATGTAGTAGTTTGCAGTTGAGTAGTTGAAAATGGACTGGAAGCCTTCACCATTTTGCTTCTCCGCGAGTGTGACGTGCTTTAAAGAGTAGATCATGTCGGTCACGTCGTTGTCTTCGACTGCAACGACGATGTCTGGCAGAAAGAGATTGTTGTAGACTGGGTCCAGGCTCTTCGAGCGCGTCTTGATATTCGTGAGGTGTAGGTCGTCCTCGTCCAGCTTGTCGTCGACAGCGACCACGCGAATAGTCTGCGGCAAGCTCCAGTTCGCTCCAGAGAAGTAGAGCACATTAGGGGAGATCGTGATGTTGCACAGCTTTGTTGGTGTGCTGTCGTCGCCACACGCCAGCGTCATACTACCATTCCTGAGCGCTTGTGAAGGGCACAGCGGAGTTGCATAGCACACTCGGTAGCAGTCGTCCTCGACGCTGATCGAGATCTCGACGAGGCTCTTGGGCTCCGAGAGTAATAGCACCTGGTAGTCGTTGCCCTTGCCGTTCTCCGAGACAACCAGGGAGCTGGTCGAGAACTCGATGCCCGGTACTGTCGCATCAATGATGTCCACAACCAGAGTCTCGATCTCCAGTGTTTCGTTGTAGGGCTCGTTAACTACCAAGCCGTAGGCTATTTGCTGGGCTGACCACTTGGCTTGGAGCTCAGCGAGTCCAGTTTCACGAAGTTGGAGGACTTCAGAGTCAACAAGAATGCGTGTCATCTGCAGATCGCGGTAGAACTCGCCCACAAGCTGCTCGTACTCGCTGAAGATAGTGCTACCACCGTTGCTGCCATTACTAGCAGCGAACAGATCCAACGTCGTTGCAGCCGACACGAGCTGATACGAAGGCTTGCTTACCGTTTGATGCACCAGCTGCGTGATATGTGCACCTTCGTAGAGCTGGTCGTTCGTAGCAACGACATGGATGTGCGTCAGTTGCCTCCAGTTCTCCGGGGTGATCACGATCGCGGAAGGAACGATTGATACGTTGCACAGGTTGAAGCGATAACACTGAGACTCAGCGTTGATGTTGATCAGCACTGGCGCCAATGGCTTGGACATCAACCGCAGCGAATACGAATTGTGTGATGACGTCCTGGATTCCGTCACCCCCGAGATGAAGTCGTGATAGTGATCGAGAACTTCGGAGCGGCTGAGCGCGCGCAAGTACCACGCCACATTTGAGATCTGCCCGACAAAACCCGGTTGCTTGGCAGCGCTACTGCTGACTGACGGTGTGTACGATCCAAAGTTGAGCGCCTTGTTGAACACGTTGAATATCGCCAGTGTGCACGTGGTCGTTGCGGTGCTCCGGATTATCCCACCGCCGTCAAAGTTGTTGTAGCTCAGCGAGAGCGCGATTGCAGCAGTTGAAGGGTCGTAGGACGCCACGACATGGTACCAGATCTCTGTTTCTGGTGATGTGGACACTACTGGATCACTTTCGACCGCGGTCGTGCAGCTCTTTCCAGTTTCCGAGTCGACAAGCTTGAAGAAGCCCACGGGATACAAACTCGACAGTCCAACGGACGCAAACACGACGCTCTCGCTGTCCAGCGTCACGACATTTACTGGAGTAGTCTCGGAAGAAGCGACAGGGCTTTGAGTGAAGCGGATCCAGAACTCCAGTGAGAACGCTGGCATCGCGGGCTGCAGCAGCACCGCGTTCGAGTAGAACGAGTCCTCTTTGTCGTCATCGATCAGAAACTGCTTTGAGGAATCAACTGACGCGAAAGCAAGCGCTCCAGTCGCGCGATCATTGGTCGCGTCCACGCCCTCACTGAGAACGGGGATCTTCGGGAGCTCATCGAACGCCCAGAGCACCACGGGGTTATCGCGCAGGATCAGCGCGCGATGCTCATTCGCTGAGAGCGGCAGGCGTGATAAAGGTACAAAGTCTACCATTCCAAAGAGAACGAGGTCGGAGAAGTCGTTCAGCACCAAGGCAGACGTCGCCCCCACGGCTGTGGTCTGCGAGTTGCACGCTGTCGTTCCACAGGAAAAAGCCTTGCATGCCGACAGAGTCGAAGAGCTCTTGATAACTCCCATCGCATCGATCTCGCACGTGGCAGACAAAGCGACTAGCGCACTCGTCGCTGTGCTGCTTCGAATACCGTCCAATGCTAAGCCATACGCTGCGACCGAGATGGACTGGACTTGGTCCACATTGTTGCTGACATCACACTTCGCAACGCTGGTGTCCAGCTCAATGAGACCGACCTTCGTGGGCTTGAGGAGGTCCAGTACGATCCATTCGTGGAAACTCGCCTTTGCCGCGATGTAGCAATCGCTATTAGCCACGCTCGTGAGCGCAGCCGCAGACCCAGAACCGCCGGTCGCAAGCTGAGAGCTCACACTGTGGATGTTGTAGGGAATCGGGACAGCGAAGCTGCCGGGCGCTGAGGTTGCTGTTCCAGCTGAGAATGCTGTCACATCTGTCGGTGGGAACAATTGGATACTCGACAACGCCATGGGGTTCCCGCCAAAGCCATGCAGATCCAGTAGCAAGTAGCGAGGGGTGGAGCCTGGATTCCAGCGGTACACCTCGACTTCGTTCAGCATCAGCACACCGAGCCTCTCCTTCCGGACGGTGACGAACCTGCCTTTGGTGAACGCGTCCGCCCAGGTCACCGAGGTTGCTCCGTTTTCACATGAGAAACTGAGTGTCGTCTTGCACGTTATGGACACCGATGACGGATCGCTGGCTGTCATGACTGAGATGTCTGTGATCAGCACCTCAAAGTCCTGCCGAAACGGCTCTTCCAACATCAGTAGACTGTCGGTCCGACTGTAGCTGTAAAGGTCTCCACTCCACTCGGGATACTTGCCACTGACAACGCTATTGCTACTATTGATGGACGTCGGACTGCAAAAGCCGCGTCCAGACATCCCAGTGAATGGGTACAGTACGACGGAGCTAATCGGCTTGACCGCCCCCAAGTCAACCTCCCACCACGGACCAGTCTCGAGCTCCGTTCGAGTGCTCCCAGGTGCAAGTAGTTGCTGTGCACCTCCAGAACCCGACTCCATTGTACTATTACTCTGCACAGTTGAGGAATCCCACAGAGCAGCGCGCTCCCCATCAACAGCAAAGTATGCGAACGCGCTCTCCTTGCTGGTGCTGCTCTGTCGAGTCGCCATCCCGATCGCCAGGTTTTCATCCTCGGACCGCTTCGCGCTTTGCTGGATCCGCCACGACTCGGAGGCTCTCTGGGCTAACCAATCGGTCTTCATGCGCGATCGGAGACTTGATGCATCTGCAGTTGGTGTGACTGACACAAAGGAATCGTATGCCTCCACTTCGACAAGCTCGAGGCTCCCAGTGCCTTCTCTATAGACGCGCAGGCATTGCACACCAGCTTGGAGGTCCCACAGAATGATCCCATTGCGCACCGCGATGCGACGCGATCGTGGACACGCCTCGGGACATCCAAACGAAAGCGCGTCTTGTAAGGATAACGGCACTTCGTTCAGTTGCTGCAACGATATCACTCCCACAATGTGAACGGTTTCTTCACTACCATCTTCGGCTTGAACTGAGTTCATGGACTCTGGCAGGAAGAACGCGATTTGCCCGATCTTCCTGGTTTCTGCAAAACACGTCTCCCACCAGGGCTCGAGCTCGCTCTCGGTTGCCGCCATCCTGTTGATGTTCCGGTCGCCGTCAGTAGCGATCGACGCAGAGAGCGGTTCTGATGCTCGTTCCGGATCGGATGAGACGGCAGTGGAGCTCTGCGCCGTTGTGCCATGAAGCAAGAGATTCGGGAAGCGGTACCCGAACTGCAAGGTCGGTCGTAGCTTCCGCTCAAACAGCGACGAACACATCTGCGTGACCGACTGGGTCGCGTTCTCAAATCCGTCCAGCACCTCGATCTTGAACGACACCACGGCAGCTTTCACCGGCAGCAGCTGCGCTACGAGCGCTGTCACGTTCAGCTCGATCGGTTGGCTTTTCTCGACTGTGGCTGTGATATCGATCGACTTGAGCGCAGCAAACGCTAGATCCCCTGGGAGAACTGAGGTATCATTCGCTTGCTGGCTGACGCTCTCTTGGCTCCATGCGTTCTGCACGAGTATGATCCGGAGCCGATAGTATTTTGTAAAAAACCCTGCGTCGCTGCTGCTCAGTGTCGAATCCTCCGTCGTGTCCGAGACGTTGAAGATCTTGAATGGCGTCTGGTGGAACCGCAGCGTCGCAAAGCTGAACACGAGTCTCGAGTCCCCCTCGTGGGTGTACGGCAAGTGGAACTTCATGTACGACGTGGAGTTTGGGCCGAGGACAAGGATATTCTCGAGCGCAGTTCCCGTATCGTCGCCTGCGTTTGTGGCTGTGAGCGAGATGTCGCTGAACGCAAACGACGTCGCGTAGTCCCCAACCCAGTCGATGGTGTCCGCCGATTCTTTCGTACTCAGGTCTTGTTCCGGCTGGTTGACGACCACTGCCACGCCTGCGTTGTCGTTGTCCTGCACTTGTACGTTGATACGCTGATGCGCTGGTGCATTCAACACTGCCGGGATCGTGTTGTATGGAATCAGCTCGTATCCGCTACTTGATCTCGGAAAGAGACGCCAGGGTGGCGGTGGGAGCGTGCCGGCGAACCAGAACGCCGTCGTGTTCGTGTATCCGTAAGGCGAGTTCTGAACGCGATGTGTGATCTGGAATGCTACATCGACTTCTGCGATATGGTTGTTGGTTGCTTGGACGGTGATCCACTGAGGAATGAACCAATTTGCCGTCGTGAACGTAACTATTGGCGGCGAGACGTTGACCTGGGCGTTCGCGACGACCGCGATGCTGACGTTGGCTGGCTTCTGTTTGTTGTACATCTGCGCTGCTAGTGCAGAGAAATCGTCCCAGAACCCGCAGTTGTCTGAGCCAAGCTGGTTGCATACGGACACTACAGGCTGTAGCGAGCCACCATTGAACGACGGTGGTGCGTTTAGCACAATCGAATACGTTGCCACCGAGTCCTCACTGGATTCAGAGTCGCTCTCTCTCACGGCCAGTGACGGACTTGACAAAGTGACGCCTGGGTCATTGTCCCAAATGGTGACGTTGATGCTGCTCCCGCGTCGAAATACACTCGCGCCGCAATTCCACAGCCGCCGCTCGTCGATGATGTCGGAGAACATCTTGAAAATCGTCTGAAGAACCTGAGCCACGTACCCGCTCGGCCACTCTCCAAACGCCCAGCGGTGAGTTTCCAGCCGACCAATCCCCGAGCACACACAGTGCAGGACTCGCTTCGGATTTTGTCCCAACCGTTGAACCTGGTCGAGGTTGAGTAGGCCTAGGAAGCTCAGCACAAAGCCGCGGAGCTCAGGTGGGGGCGGCACAAATGATAGACCTGACGGGCTGAAGTTGCGAGCACTGGGCGTGTTTCCGTCCGATTTCTCATCCAGCAGCAAACGCGCAACTTGAGGGTAGGATATCGGCGTTTCTTCAGCGCCATCTCCGATATTCCAGAGACCTGGATCGAGACTGCGGCTACCAAAGCGCACCGGGATCTCACCAGCGCTAGGTGAAGACAACACGTTTGCGACACAAGCGCCATTGCCAAGTGTGAAGTTGCAGTCGCTCGTCAAGTCACAAACTCGAACAGGGAGGTCTTGAGCTTGAAGTTCCGGATACAGACAGTCTGTCACTGACGCTGGGTCGCAGTTTGGCACGTTGAAGCATCGAGGACGGCGCGTGTGGTACCGGAAGTCTTTGCTTTCGCTGTAGTGAACGAGCTTCCCGCCGTAATGCAACCCTCCAAACTCGACTTCCGAGAGCGCGTCATCAACGGCTGACACCACCACAGTTTGCGAGATGTTCCACATCTCCGGTGCGAATGTCACAAATGGCGTCTGCACCTGGGTTTGGTTCGGGTGCAGCGCAACAATCGCGATCGTAACAGGATACCAGGGCATCGAGTTCAGCACCACGTCGTAGCTGTCGTTCATCCCGCCTTCGCCGACGTACATGTGCGATCGCGAGAGCTTAATGCCAGCAAAGTCGTTGTCATCCACTTGCATCGTGATGTTTCTGCCATAGAGAAACGGTGTTTGCGACCCGTTGAAGTTCGGATCGAGACTGGAGCACGAGTGGGTGATCACAGAGTAGTGGACACCTTCAGCGAACGCATCGTCGACAGCAGCGACCCGGACGATCTGCTCGCGGTTCCAATTGCTCTTTGTGAACGTGACTTCGTGGAACGTACCGTTGGGTAGTTGCAGCTGCTGGATGGGGACTCCGTTTGGGTTCGCCAGCTGCACGACATCCGCACGCACCGTCACATTGTTGAGCGGCTTTCGGTTCAGAACGATACTGTACTCGCCCTTCACGCCGTTCTCTTCCATGCGCTGCCGTCGTGGCGTGATCGTGACACCTCCGTCCATCGTGAAGTCCAGAAGATCGCCTTTAAAGTTGAAGCTCACGGCGAACTCGTACTGCTGCGAGCGCACGCCTGTTCTCGTGTGCGAATCCATCATCTGCGTCTCATATTGTGCGAACGCTTCGCGCGCTTCCAGCACACTCTCGACGCCCATTTCGACAACCGTGTCCACTTGGTCGGTGACGCAGCCTCCCGAGAGGAGCAGCGAATTGAAGGTGCGATCGACCATTACGCCGTACCCAAAGTCGTTCGCTGTGCTTCCAAACTAGTTCACGCGAAGACACATTACTGTGAGAATACAAGACACTAGAGCCACACAACAACTCATTCAGCATTCAGGGCCAAGTTAATCGCACCTGTCGCATCCAGAGCTTGTCGCCATCGCGGGTGAGCTTGAGCAGCACCACATCTCGTCCCCCAAACTGGCCAAACCCATTGAGCGCATGCGCACCTTCGTCCATGAACCCCCACGTCGTCCCGACCACGTACAACATTTCAGTGATTGTTGTTGCGCCATCTTCGGTGAATGTTTCGTTCACCAGCGTCACGAAGCTTGCTGCATCCGTCTCATTTGTTCCAAACTGCACTCCGCAAATGGCAAACACAAATGAGCGCCATAGCTTTCATTTAGAAAGGAGCTGTCAAAGCACAGCAAACGCACCTCTCGTGTCCACGCGAGCGTGTCGTCGGCATTCAGCCGCGCAATAAATAGGTTCTGGTCGCTGACCGAGTCGGTGTTCGTGACGTACATCTTGGAGCCAACGAAGTAGAGGTTCCCATCGACGTCTTCAACTCCTCTTCCGATGATCTTGACCTGCGCGTTCGCCTCGCTCTGCTGCCAGTCGAACTCGTCACTCGCGTCCCGCCATGCCTGGGCTTCCTCTGGCGTCAGACTCGCTGCTACAGACAACACAACACACCACGAAAACAAGCAAACGAAGAGCTTTGCAGCAGCGCTCATGTGTTCTTGGCGACAATGTCTCGCACGATACTCAAATACTGCTTGATATCGTCGGATCTGCTTGGTCAACTTGTGAGGATAAGCTTGAAAGGTCGCGGTCAAAGACTGCTAGGAATTACTGCCTCTTCGGCACAACTCACTGCAAATGACAAATGCTAGAATATCAAGACTTTTCATGAATGTCCACCAGTGAATAAATTACAGTCAGCCACTTACTCCCGTTGGTGGTGTATGTATGCACAGCACAAGCATCGTCACCATCAGCAGTCTTAGATGAGCTCACTATCGTCGTCACTATCGTCGAGCTCAAACGACATCGCGTCGACTTCCTCTGTGAGCTGGCTCAGACCTGTGAGATCTTCAAGATACGCGCTCGAGTTGCACGCATTCTCCAAAAGCTGGAACGCGTTAGACTCGTAGGCATCCAACACCTTGGCGCTGCATGCAATACACTTATCGAACGACTCGCCTGTGATCACCATCGAGTTGAACGCATTCAAGAATCCGCGAAGCTGGTGCGGGATGAACCCCATGGGAGCCGATCCATCAGCAGATTTCTCAGCGCTTGCATGCTTCCCATCTGGCGAATGAAGCACAGCAACCAACAACTCAACCGCGGTCGCAGACGCGATGGGAGCAAGTCCAGGGCGAGTGACCGTGCACATCTGGTCCAGCGTGCGGTCTTTTAGTGAGTCTCGAGGACTCACGATGTCATTGCAGAAATAGCATCCAAGAGCCGATTTCTTCTCGGCGCCATGAACTCCGTGTCGCATTACCAGGTAGCTGTCAAACCCGAGCGCCGCATTCAAGAGCAGCTTCTTTTTCGATGCAGCTATCACAGTTGGGAGCCATCTGCTCTCGCGCGAATCCGTCCCCATGAAGATAACGTCATGCTCGCCGATGAGCTTCTCGAGAGTGTCAAGACTTCGCTTCGCTTCTTCGATGAGCTGATCATTGCTGAGAGCGTGGCCAGCCATTGGGATAGTCAAGTGCACCGATTTCGAGTCCACCAGTGGAAAGATACGCTTCATTGCATTCGCAGCGCATTCGCCCTTCGGTTTCCCACAGTCCTGAAACTCGAAAAGCGGCTGGCGGACTGGATTCGAATGGCTCACTGTCGAGTTGTCGACAAATGTGATGTGTCGAAATCCCCACGACAGCAAACTTCGAGCAGTGTAGCAACCGAGCGTTCCAGCGCCAAGAAGGAGACACTTCGTCTGGGCGATCTTTTCCAGGTCCAGTGACGGCAGTTGTCTCCAACGCATCAGCTTGAGATTCAGATCGACCGAAGTTTCAGCGAGTCGAATCGGATCGAGGATCCCGCCGAGTTCCATAATGCGAGGACCAAGCTTTCCACGAGCGTTCGCCTCCCACCCCATCACGCGCACCTCCTTCTTGGACCGACCGCTCGATAAAAACGGCTCGTCGTACTGCACTTCGAAAACCAGCGAGTTGCTCCACTCAAATTCATCCGGAGCCTCGTTGAAGTGGTGCAAATGCTCGCGGAAAGAGATGACCTTGAGAGGCTGTTCTCGCGGGACTTTGCTCAGAGGTAGAGAGGTGAGGAGCGCGAGGTAGTTGCGCAACGGCCATCCCGGATTCGCTTTCAACGGACACGGGTCAACGAACCCGAAAATCGTCTCACCAACCTCAGGATCCGCCACAGCGTGTGACTTCCAAGACTGCAGAGACGCCACACGCATCGTATTCCCTGACGAGTCTGGTTCACGAAGGCGCTCCATGACGAAAAACGCGGAGAAACCTGCAGCTTGTCCTGCGCTTTTCTTGCGAAGCTCCAGCAAACCACGAAGCGCTTGAGCCTGCTCGACTGGAGAGAGAGCAGCTGATACAGGAACCGGGATTTTGCTCTTGAACGGCGACACCGGCGTGAGAGCTGGGAAGCCAAACCAGTACAAAAACGAGTGCTTCTTCAGATCAGCAAACGTCACCAGCACAAACGAGTTCAACTGGTCCACACTGCCAGCAGCAGCATCATCCAGAACCGATTCCAGGATCTTCTCCCCCGCGTGCTGCAAGACCGCAGCTTTATCGAGGTTTTTAAAGTCCTGTTTTCAAACACACACATCAATGTGTTAGGGAACGAATTCCGCGTGAGTGCATCAACGTTCTTCGTGGTACGCACCTCAAGCGTGTTGGTGTTGATCAACGTTCCCGGCGCTTTCCATTCGTATCGCGCTCGATCGACGGCGCTATATCGAGGCAAGAGCATATAGGCACACGCCAGAAAATCGTTAGGTCATTCAGCAACCGATAGTGATCTTTTTGTCCTGCTGCTTGTGCGTTAGTGACGAGCAGGCGCTCACCTCGCGTTCTCCTGTCCGTCGACGGCCGGGAAAGAGCTGTCGTCTACCGTGAAGCGAGACGGCACGTTCACCGAGCGTCCGGGCATGAAATACCCCGTGAGCTCCTACCATGCACACATAAGTACAAAACAAACAGCACGCCATGTCAGTCCACAATTAAAAAAAGGGGGGCGTTGCATCTTCAACCCATGCACATACACACACACACGCACGCACACGCAGAAAAACATCAGTACGAACCTGTGCCTGGTCGCTGAGCTGGAACGTGTTGAGCTTGAGCGAGGCCAGTTTCTGCCAGAACGTGACGTCCGGCGCGCTGTTCCAGGGCTGGAAGCGCAGCGTCTCGTACTCGCTGCTCGTAGGCGTTGTCGTCATCACTCTGTTGCTGCTTGTGTGCTTGAAGGAGAATACGGAAGTGACAGAAGAAGCCAAGGCTTTCTTCACTTTTTCTCTCTGTTCGCTTTGCTTCAACACTGCCTCGCTAAAACAGGACAAATTTGGATATGTGATCCTACATTAACAATTCAGAAGCACTAAAACAGGACTTCATCTTTTAAGCCTACATTAACAACAATACCTCAAATAGGGCTTGACGCGCACTTCAGGAATAGCGATGTAGGGCAATGCTCCTGCGCAAATCCGCTTTCACAATCTGAAGCTGAAGATTGATCTTCGTCCATTTCCTGATGGTCAACGTGAGCCTAGCTAGCTCAACGACACATACCGTGTACGAACACTATGCCGATGACAGTCGCAGGCAACACAACTCCACAATACGGAGCCAATAGCAGCTGCAACGAGTCAAAATGACGGCGAACGCGAAGCTCAAGGGCGACTAACGGTTGCGCACAGTCCGTGTGCCAACGTCCAAAATGCCGTCCTTGGCGTCCTCAGTCATCACGCTAATGGCGCCAGAACGCACGAGTCTGTTCACGGCCATTTGGCCCAGCTCTCTCTTAGCGCAAGGTCCGCTTGCCTCAAGCCTGTTCGTCATCATTATTAGCATCAAGTGCAGCACCGAGTGGGAAGGGACTGCCACAGGACAGACAACGCTGGCAGATCCAACCCATTAGCTCACATTATTACTCTCCACTCCTGTTTCTGTCGCGCTTGTTCTTTTCTCTCTTGTCCGTTGGATCCAACCACGTTCTCGCTCGCTCGCATTGTCTCTGCGGACGCAAATCGATCTTAATTCTCGCCAGCGGACTGACTCGCCGCGGGGAGCGTCTTCTGTGTCTTCTGCTCGTACTGCGCGCGCGTCCAGGTCTTCATCTGCAGCGCGTGGATGCGCGTCATCTCCACTTTCAGCACGTCGTTCACGCGGCGCTGGCGTTCCAGTAGTGACTGACCTGCTCACACATGCCACACAAATGTACCCACATGAGTGAGTCCACACACACGCACACACACACACACACACACACACACACACACACACACACACACACACACACCTTCTCACGACCACGACACATTAAACCAAAGACAGAACCTCCACTCGTTTGTGCCATCCATCCAAACACGCAGAATGCAAGTCACGAACACGGAGTGAGAGCGGGACGAGCGAGCTCG
>JALBYZ010000208.1:0-43975 GCA_038050575.1 Globisporangium mamillatum | reverse complement strand
TGCGCTCTCCAACGTCAAACTGCAAATGCTTCCGCCCAACACGACCTCCTTCCTCCAGCCGCAAGATGCTGGTATTATTAACGCATTCAAAGCGAAGATAATCAGGCTCAAGCAACACCATATCGTCGACCGATTCGACGACATGTTGAGTCACATTGTAGAGGTCGGGGAGGAGAGTGCGGAGAGAGACATTGATGCTCTGCTTAAAGTGGACGTGCTTGTGGCAATGAAGTGGGCACAAGAGGCATGGGAAGAGGTTTCGCGCTCAACGATTGCAAACTGCTGGTGTCGTACAAAGATTCTCGACGAAGACGTGTTTGAGCTTGTAGAGAGCACTGAAAAGCTGCGTATTGGCACACCAGCACCCGGTCAACTTCTTAATCAGCTGTGATCAAAACCAGCACCACTGTCTGTTTTAACAAATCAAAATTGGATTCGTTTCAGAGCGCTTCAACTTTCATATTATCTCCTTTTTTTATATCTGCAAACTCTCAATATCCTCTATGAATAGATATTTTTGTGAACGATTTTTCATGTATCATAATGGGGGGAGGACTGTATAAGACACGCAATCGGTTTGAGACCAAGCGTGTCGCTTATAAAGAGGGGTAACTGTAATGCATTTACGTAGGATATGATGTTAAATGGGATGTCAAGTCTGTTTGACAGGCTAGATGCCTTTGGGAAAACGGACGTCACCAACATTCACATTTTCCGCGTCATTATTGGGGCTGGAACAGGCGCCAGCCAGCTCTCTCATTCGCTCTCTCTTCACATCGCCCAATGAGCCTCAGCGGCAGCACGAACTCTAGCGATGGCGCGGGCTCCTCCTGGTGGCGGCCGCCGGGAGCCATGGACGTCTCGGACGGACAGAACTCGCGCGCGTCCTTCGCGTCCTCCAGCTCCTACGGCGTGAAGAAACCGCCGACCATAACGTCCCGACTGCGCGTCACCGTCGATGAGTACCTCACAGCGCCGTCCAGCGACTCGCTCGCGAACCTGCATCAACTCACGCGTAAGCTCACGACCGAGACCGTGTTCTTCTCCCGACAACTGCCGACGCTCGCGCTGCGGCTCCTCGACACGTTCTCTGAGCACTTGCTGAACATCGCGCAAGCGGCGGAAGAGACCCAGTCCCAGGCGCCGTACACCGTCGAAGTGCACGAGTTGCTCGAGCTGGCGTACCTGTTCATCAAGAACACGGCGATCGGATACCCATCCCATGCATTGGGCAAGCTGTTGCAGTGGCTCGTCTCGGGCATCGTCACGTCGGGACTGAGCGGGACGTGCGAGAACGAGACCACGCTCAAGTTGCAGCTTCTCGTGGTCGCAGAGGTGCTCAAAGTCAACGCCGGTGTGCGCATTTACGCCAAGGAGATGAAGAAAGTGAAGGAATTCTACCGTGCGCTTACGATTCTGCTCAACAGCACGGAGGACGCGGAGTTGCTCGTGTTTAGTATGACGATTCTCGCGCGCCTGGTGCTGGCCGAGTCGCTCGGAGCAAAGCTCTTTAGTCAGAAGAACGTCGACCAAGCGCTTGAGCTGGTATTCTCTATTCTTGATGGATCGTGGCAGGATAACACGCGCACATCCGGGAGGAGCAGCGCCGACTCGATCCTCAATGTGAAGACTCTGCTTCAGTGCGTCAGCGTTGACCTGCTCTGCGAGCTAGCAGACCGCTCCGAGATCCTCAGTGTTCTTGAGAAGCACGCAAAGATGGAGCCCGTCGTGGAGAACTTCTTTATGGTCATCAATCTGAACGGCGACACGGAGCAGATCCAGGTTGGGATCCATTTCCTGTTCTCCATTATTGCGTTGGGGCACCAGTTCCGGAAGATCATGATCAAGTTCCTCTCTGACGAAGACGTGCTCTATCGTGTGCTGCAAGTGACGTTGCATCCGTCCAAGATGATCGGGATCCTCACGACGCAGTTGATGCTCAAGGTCATTGGGGAAGACATGCGTCCGATTCGAAGTCTGTTCGACTCGCCGCCAAAAGCTCAGAAGCTCAATCCAGTCATCGCGGGGATGTTTCGCTGTATTAATGAAGTGTCGGGGCTCGTGCAGCAGATTGGGAAATTTGAAGAGCTTGGTGCATCGGAAGAATACATCCACAGTGTGGAAGTTTGCCAGGTGCTCGCCAAGCTCTGCGACTTCCCTCCACTTCGCTCTGCGTGCGTGCAGACGATCAGTTTGAATCAGGTGAGCTGCATGAACATTTCTGCAGCTCGTGTTCACGAAGCGAGTGCATGACTGGCTAACTCGCAACTCTTGTCGCATGTCATTAACAGAGTGCGACGTTGATCCAACTGGAGTCGTCACAACTTGGGTCAGGTGAACCACAGAGCCTGCTGCGATTCCAGCCACGGCTTTCACTTAACCTTGTGGTAAGGTGCTCTAAGCTGCGCTGCATCAATTGTATGAGCTTAAATCACTTAATATCCTTCTCTATTTTATAGATTCTACTGTCGAAGCTGGTAAACGATCTCAACATGGTGGACAAGACGAAGCGCACGCTGAACCAGTTTCTTCAATCACCGGAAGTGTCTCTCGTTCTCGGTGCTGGCATCTTTAATCGTAGTGACAAAGACTTGATCGTCGAGACCTTGCTCTTGTTTCACAATCTTCTCTCAGAGTCTCCTAACAAGAGATTCGTAGCGTTTGGACTCGCCGAAGGGATCTTGAATTTCGGCCAGCGCATTGGTGAAGCGACAGAAACTCTTCAGTCTGCGATTGCGTCGCTTGAAGCAAACTGCGAAGCCAACGTGAAGGTGATTGAAAAGCTTCAAACGGAGATCCAACAGACGATGCGCTTTCAAGACGAAGTGAAGGCAAAGCAAGACCAAGAGCTGCAAAGCATCAAGAAAAAATTTGTCGACCAAGTACGACAGAAAGACGAGTTGCTCATGAAAACAAGGGAGGTGTACGAAGCCAAACTGCGAGATCTTAGCGCTCAATGCGAGACAATGGGTCAGCTGATGAACAAGAAGATCACCAACTTGCAGCATCGCGACCAGCTTCTCCAGGAGAATCGCGCGAAGCAAGCGCTCCTGGAGGACGAAAACACAGAGCTGAAGCGCAAGGTGGAGGTGCTGGAGATCCGCATCGAGGAGATTGCGCACTCGCACTCAATCGCAGTGGAGGAAATGCGGATTCGAGAGCGAGAGACGAATGAACTACGCGAGGAAATGGCGTCCATCTCAAGCGACTATACAGCACAGAAAGAAGAACTGGAGGTTACGCATGAAAACATAAAGGTGAGTAAGAACGCGGCCCACGCATTGTATGATAGGATTGTTGTTGGGTATCACCAACCACGGTATCCCTTTGCTTTTAGAATCTCGAGCAAGAGCTGAACGATAAGACTGCTGCGCACGAGGATACGTTCAAAGAGCTTGTGCTGCTCTCGAAGGCGCACAAAGCGATACTTCAAGAGAAAGAGGAACTGGCGAAGGAGTTTGAGGCTACGCGTGACGAGTTGTCCAATCTGGAGTCGCTGAACATTTCGATCCAGACGCGACTGCAAGAGCGAAAAGACCTGGCAGAGCAGCTCGAGCGAAAGGTATGGCGTGGTGTTTGGTCCCTAAAATGGTCGTGGTAATGAATTGCGACTCATGGTTTCCAAAACATGTTCTTTTGTGATTGCAGATCGCTCGTCTTGAGGATGCGTCATCCGTTACACAAAGCGCGCTTGAAGACGAGCGCGACAAGCGTCGCGCGGTGGCTCGTGACCTTGAAGACCTGAGAAAGGCGCGCCGGAAGCTCGAGAGCGACATTGCGATGTTTGAGATCCGTGCTGCCGAGCAGAGACTGCTGCTCGAGTCGAGAGACGACCATTTACGGAAATGCGAAGAGGAAATTCGACACTTGGTACGCATTGCTCATGCTTGCACATCTGTGTTCATATGCACACTATTTACCAAGCGAATGAGCTCACGCATTTGTGATTATGGTTCAATTTGTGCAGAACAACGAAGTGGGCAAGCAAGTGAAGTTGCAGGCGCTGATCCATCAGCTCAGCTCCGGCGGCGACGCACATTCGTTTGCAGCGAGCTCCTTCCTCGCACGCGACAGTTGATAGCAATATAAGCCAAGAAAAAAAGAAAGGAATTGAAGCCAGCGGCGTAGGAATGGAGATGTAGAACTAGTATATATTAGTAAGATTCCTGACGACTTTCTACGCTACCACCGCTTCCTTCAATTCCGAGACGAGGTGAGCTGCTTGCTGCTGTTGGCTGCTATTGAGAGAAGGTTGTCTTTAGTTCCTGCGACCACCTCCTCGGCCACCGCGACCGCCACGGCCTCCTCGGCCGCCACGACCACCTCCGCGACCACCACCACGGCCGCCGAATTGCTGGTTCTTGTTGGTACGCGCCGCCTTGAAGCGGTTGCTGCGCGCATCGTGGGCGTCGGTCCAGAACTTCTTCTCGTCTTCACCATCCACGATCTTCGCCTGCTCAATCTTGAAGCCGTTGACTTCCACGCCACCGTTGGTGAAGAGACCCACAACTTCCTGGGCGAGGTCCGCAGTCGTCACGCGCAAGTAGCCGCTCTTGTCTCCGATCTGGTACTTGATGAACGCGACGCCGTTGCCGTCGGCCGCCTTGTCGCCGAGCTTGTCGTTCACGGCGTTCTTGATGTCGTCGCGCGAGATCTCCGCATCCACGCCGTCAAACTCGACGATGAGGCCCTTCTCGTAGTTCAGCTCCACCTGGAGCGTCTCGTTTGGGTCCAACAGGTGGAAGTTCACCTTCTGTCCGCCGAGTTCCGCGTCCGTCAGCGCCGAGAGCTTCTCGAACAGCTCCGTGGCAGTTTCCGTGTTCTGGATCGTGAAGTTCGCGCGGTCCAAGCCTTCGTACTCAATGTATGGCGAGCGAGCGCTCGGGTCCATGACGGTGGCGAGAAGCTTCTTGATGTCGTCAAGGCGCACGCGACTGCCGATGTTCGAGATGTGAATCGACTTGCCTTCGACCTCGCGCTTGCGCTTGTTGTCCTTCTTGTCGGCGTTGCGAGGACGAGCGGCGATCGCTTCCTTATCGGTCACGAGCTCGAACGTGAGCGCAGTCTCATCGATCGTGAGTGGCGAGTCGGTCAGAGCTTTCAGCACCTTCTCGGCGAAAGCCACCTGCGTGAAGATCAGGTACAGGGTCTTGGTCTCCGCCACAATCTTCACACGTGGACGCAGCGCGGCTTCATCCTGCCAAATTGGCAGCAGCTCGTCCAAGAACGTCGTCACTGGCTTCACTGGAACGTCCTTGGCCACGAGCATCGCCGTGTACGCCTTCTCGAACTCGGCCTGCTCGTCAGCAGAGAGCTTCTGGAGCGCGCTGAGCGAGATGACGCTCGGCGTGTGGTTCAAAATGCTGATCTTGTCGGCGGCGGCCTCCACGCGCTTCAGGGTCTCGACGTCCTTGAGCTCGACGTGCACGACGCCAGAGAAGCGCTTGCGGTACGACTTGCGCTGGATGTAGAGCGGCTCGGCGTCCACGGCGGCAAAACCCGCCTTGATCTCATCGATCGTCGGGTTGTTGTTGCCGAGACCCACGAGCACAAGCGTGTGCTCGGCGGCGTTGTCGGACTCGGGCAGAGGGTAGCGGCGCTTGACGGCGTCCTTGGTCTCGTTGAGCTCGACGATCTCCGAGTCGGCGATCGCGGCCTGCAGCACGGACGCGTCCGTGGTGAGCTCGGCGAGCTTCTTGAACGTGAAGAGCACCTTGAACGGGATGAAGCCGCCCTCCTGCTTCTTGGTCTCCGCCAGGAGGAACTTGTCGCGGCGGAAGTTGCTGTCGGAGAAGTAGAACTCCACCTGCTTCTTGATCTGCGCATCCACGGAAGCCATGCTTGCTTGCTGTCTGGTTAGTGCTGCTCGAGGTCTGGGGTCACTTGGTTGCTGCACGTGCGCGGCGTTGGGTGAAATGGCGCTGAGGAGGACCAACCCACTGGATACGAGCAGCCATGTAATGACTGGAAGCGGCGTTGGAACGGCGCTCCATTGGCTGAAAATGGTTAATTCACCCCATCCTCACACACTTTCAGCCAATAAATAAATTCTGATGCAGAATAGAGCAGCGCAAAGTGCCGATAAAGTACGATTTTACATTGTCTGTTGCAAACAGCGCTTTCTGATAGTGCACATTTCGAGGTTCAACCTCCAAGCAAGTGTTGATCTGATGATGATAAAGTCTATGGATGCTAACGCAATGGTGGTGGCATGAATGAGGCAATAGAGTGCCCTTACTCTTCGGAGGACGCGGTTATCATCTCGACGACCAAGAACATGATGGCGGCGTTCGGCACCACACGCATCAGGTGCGCTGGCATGCCGCCGTAGAGACCGCGCGTGCCTTCTTCTTTGAAGATCGTGCGCAGTGACTGGATCATGCTTTGGTACCTGGTAATTACAGATGATAAATAATGAGCGCATTAGCATCATAGACGCAAACCGAGAGCAGCAGACACATCCATACAGAGAGATTACATACTTGAGCTCTTTCGATCCAAGCGGTGCGCGCTGGTCTCTCATTCGCGTGCGCACTACCTCGTGCGGGTACGTCAGCGCAGCAGCCACGAGTTTACAGCCGCCTGCAGCCAGAAAGTATTTGGCAGCGCTTGGTTCGTCGATGTACTGCTTGACCTCCTCGTATAATGCAAACTGGATCGCGCTCTCCGAGATGCCCCAGTAGGACGCCGACAGTCCTCTGAAGAACGCGCGTGGACCTTCCTTGCGATACATGTCCATCGCGAGGTGGCGGATGCTGGAGAACTGCGCGGCGGGTCGTCCATTGTTGGACGCTACCCCAGATCCTCCGTTTGCAAATCCAAGCGACAGGATGTTCTGGCGCTTCGCGACCAGCTCCGTGTGCGCTGGCATCAGCTGCAGTCGCGTCTTGACCACCCAGATAGGACACGTCAGAGTTGCGGAGATGGAACCTGCGCCAGCTGCCGCCAAAAAGTTGAACACTCGCCCTTCCATGTTGTGGTTCTTCAGCGCCTCCTTGAAGCTCGAGTACGCTCCAAAGTAGATCGCGCGCGCTGGAATGACGCCGATCAGCGTCGGCGTAATGCCTCGCCAGAGTCCAAACACGGATTCTACAATGGTACAAAGCGTGTTATTAGCAAGCAATATGCATCCAGTTCATGTTGCGTTCATAAGCGTACCTGTATTTCTGATCGAGCGCATCACGCCAAACGTGGTGAGCGACTTGGCATTGCCCAGCGATGCACTGGAACATGCCACACACACACAGAGGTCCGTTAGAGATGACACTCATAGATCAGATGCAATGCAACACTATCAACAGCTCACTCACCTAGCGCCTTTGATTTGCAATCTCGTCTTGACGACTTCTAGAGGAGAGGTGATAACCGCAGCGGTCATGCCGCCGACCGCACCGCCGACAAAATGGCGGTAGTTGAGCTTCGAGGAAGACGGAGAGCGCGCGCTCGTGGCGGCGGGCGTCTGTGCTGGTGGAGCTGAGCCTGCGGCGGCGTCCTTGGCCTTGAGCGCGGCAACGGCAGGCGCTGCGGCCACGGCGACGGCGGCGGCGGAGGAGCGCGCCATGGGCATCGCTTCGGCTGCTGCTGCTTTGGACGCCATCTTGGGGATTGGCTCGGGGCGAGTGCTTGCTCGCTTGCTTCGGTTCCGTTCGGTTCCGTTGGCTCTTGTCTTTGCAGAATCATCTACCATCACTCTGAGCCACTCGCCCACCAACCAGAGCTTTCACGACCTCTGATATCTGATACGCCGACGGATCGCCGAAGGATTTGGTGGGTGAGTTTCTGGCTAGATCGACCTGTAAAAGTTGATATTTCATAGACAGGACGCTCTTTTTCGCAGTGTCGACCACACCAAGTGAGTTTTGGGATGATCAACTGTGGAGCGTCAACAACGAGATCAGCACCAGTACAGTCCAGCACGTACCTCATGCGACAGTTGCAGTGTTTCTTAAAATGTATGCTACTGTACGGCTGTCTATGCTTACCGAATCCGGTGTCCGGGTTTGGAAGGTCTATCAACGCTTCAACTTGGATGGACGCTCACTCCTCTCAAACTACATTGAAGACGTTGTGAGCTTCGGCATTCCAGCGCTCGCGTCCGTACTGGGGGCGGTGAGGGTCGTGCCGGAAGAAAGAACGAGGCGGTCGGTGCTGCCAGCCAAACTGAGCCAACCAGCGAACTTGACTTTACTGTGACACGATTCTTCAGCTCCAATTCATTCGTTCGTTCTCAACGTCTGTGGCTGCAATTGTCAGCTCAAGAGGTTGCGTGAGCTCAAGAGAGGAGGGAGGGAGCTTTCGGTCTTATTTCGTGCCAAAGAGTCATCTGTCGCGACTCGTGCTTGCGAGTGGATTCGACAATGCGTCTTGCTCAGACGCGGGTGGAAATTGCAAGGCACTCCTCAGTCCTGCACTCTGCTCCAGGATGAATATTGCCCAGACGACCACGCTGACTGGCAAGAAAACAAAACGACCACACCAACCAAGACATGCATTTTGCCTGTAAATGGGTCACTCTGCGACAGGTGTAGAGTTGTACCCATCAAGTTGTATTGCAGCAATCGGGAAGAGCACAGCCCAATCCAAAAGTGGTCCCGACAATGGTTCTCGCGGCAGCGTCAGTGACTCGGAGCTCAGACGCTGGAAAGCGTCGCTGTGCGTGGTCGGGCTAGAAAAAGGCACACGCGTGGATCGCGCATCGCGCCTTTCAAAGTTTATAGGATTGGCTGGAGGAGATTGCACGCTCGCTCGCGAAAGATCGGGTGTGTCCATCCTGGCCCAGAAGGCGCCTTGTCTACTGCCACAACACGACAGGACAACAGAAGTAAAGTGAAGGGAACCCCGTCTGCTCATTCATGGTCGTGAGCTCTCTGATGTGCACGCTCGGTATGCGTGTGCTTTTAGGCGAACTGCGAGCCTCATGCGCCTTCACTTTGATGCATGAGCTTCTGCACAGCCCAGTCTCCCGTCGTGATGAATGCGTTGCATGTGGTTGGCACACAAGATGACCACATGCATCACGCGAACACGCCAATTGTGTGTGGTTATTATAATAGGTAGGCAAGTAACAGTCGTCGGGTCACCGAGACAGCTGTCAGCGACGACTGGCTCTGGTCTCAAAACAAACACGACCCAAAAAGTGCGAACGCAACATGCCCGAAGTCGCCTTCGATTCAGCCAATATGAGGGAGGGGCCAAACACCGCAAGGAGATTGACATCCCACGTCGTCAGCATATCTACAGGGCGGAACAGTTCTAATCCATTGATCTCCACTCTCCTCCAGTCATTTTGTCACAACCGTGGCCGTAACAACAAGTTCAGAGGGTCAAGCAAGTCGAGCAAAACGAGTCAGACATGTCGCACTGGAAAGTGGCATCCTTCCTGCTTCAGGTTTGCGAGTGTGAAGAGAGAGATCCATCTGAGCACAACAGGAGAAACATGTGCGAGTCTGGCGCTGAAGTAACCCGTTTCGTTGCTCAAGCGAGCGCTAGTCGCAATAATCATGCTGGCGAGCGCCGAGGTGTCTTCGAGTATCAGTGAGCCTCGTCCGCACTGTTCAATATCCAACTGCGTGCATCTGCTTGTTCAGCATCAGCACAAGCATGTTTGCTGGATTCCTTCTTGTCGTCCATGAGTGACAGGCGGAAGAAAACCTCAGGTTTTTGCAAAAAGAGGTATGAAAATGCACAAAAAACCTTCCTTATCTTCAAAACACCTCGTCTTGAAGTAAGCAAATATGCGAAAAACCTTTAAAACTCTAAAAACCTCTCAAACGAAGTAACATTTGATAGAGAAGTAGCACAAGGGTGAAGTGACACAACGAAAAAACACTCACCAACCCACAATGCACTCACTCACTCTGCGAGGAAGCGAAAGAAAGCGAGAACGAAGGAGCGACGGCAGAACGAGGTAAGATGCCACGCATGCAACTGCACAGGGCAGCGCCGAATGGCTGCGCTGTCCCCCCCCCCCTGCTACTTGTCCATGCAACCGTGCACTGGCTAACGCTCGCTGTCTTCTTGTCCCCATTGCTGCTGCGAATTGGTGTGCGCTGTGCTGCTCATTGCGCGGCGTGCAGTCTCTTCTGGGTTCATCCACAGACACCCCCTCTCGCTTCACCCGCCTCGGTTTCCGCAAACTTGCAGTAAGCAGCAGCACAAGGAGAAAGCAAGCTCCTTCTTGCACTTGCTATCGATCGATCCGACGTGCCAGCACAACACGCACGCAGACCGAACAGCTCTCACGCTCAAGTAAGTTGGCTAGCCACGCGGCGCCACATGCTGTTAACTGTAGCGAAATGATTGTGTGCTTGTTGGCAACGCATGGGTTGATACTGACCACTGCACGCTTGTTGTGCTGCTACACTCATCAGACCAATCCCTCTTCACATAACCGTTCACAATGACGAGTCCCGCAGCGAAGAAGACGCCGCTGCCGCCGACGATGCCGGTGACGATCAAGAAGGAGAAGCAGCAAGACAGCCTCTCGTCGATGTTTTCTGGCAGTAGCGGCGGTGGCAGCAGCATCCCGCGCAAAGACAGCATCGGCTGGGGCGCCGACGACTTCCTCGGCATGATCTCCCACACGCCGCCGGCATTCTCCCCTGGCAGTCTGACAATGCCCATGACAAAGCGCAACCGCAGCGGCAGTATCTCGAGTCGACTGTTGAGCGCATCGGATCTCGAAGAGCGCGGCGTGATTGACAGGTATCAAAAAGGCGTGCTAAAGGTGAGTTTCCTCGGAGTTTTCAAGGTCGTGTGGTCTTTGTGGTGTTGATGAGTCGTTTCTCACACTCATTCGATCTTGATCTGCAGGATCTGATTATCAGCGGAGACGAAGCATTGCAAAAAGCGCTCGAGAAGTTTGATGCTGGCGATTCCAGTACACTCGAAGCGATGCTTGACAGCGGCGCGTTAAATCGAAAGTCGTCTATTGATCTCCTGGACGATCTCGATCTCGGGTTCCTGAACGTTGGGTCTCTTGGGGACACTCCGAAAGATGAGGTAAAGTTGCAACTGTTTTCGATCTTATCGTTTCGTGTATGTGTGCACTGGCAATAACGAGGTGTTCAACTGACTTTGCATTTCTTGACGCCAGCAGTTTTCATCGTCCACGAGAAGCCAATCGTTAGACGAATGGGATGAGCTGGGGTTTGATTCTTCGTTTGGGGACTCGTCGCGCGACATCCTTGATGACGATTTCTACAGTGGATCTCTGGGCACGTCGCTGCCGAACTCATTGCCTTCCATGGGACTTGGAATCACTCCGCCTGCGACGTTCAGCTTCGCGGAAGACTTTCTGGAAAACCAAGTAAAATCAGAGTCCGGTATGAAAATCGAAGGCAAGGCACCTTCTGGAGGTTCTGGTGCTGCTTCTTCGCCGTCAGCATCGGGTTCGTCAATGTCGACGTCTCGACCGATTGGCATCCCTGGCGCCTCGTCGTCTGCGTCCGGTGCGGCGCGCGCATTCGGCAGCAATATGGATGCCTCGAAAGACAAGTCGGGTCAACAGAAGCAAAACTTTGTCGGCGCCTACTCTCCGGACTCGAGACGGAAGCGCATCGAGAAATTCTTAGACAAGCGACAAAAGCGTGTGTGGCGTAAAGAGGTCAAGTACGATGTGCGCAAGAATTTTGCAGACTCGCGATTGCGCGTGAAGGGTCGTTTTGTGAAGAAAGAGGACGAGCAGTTGCTCCGAGAGCTGCTGAGCTTTACGTAAACTGGTGGGGAAAGAAAGTGGCGATTTCGTGAGATGAGGCGACGGCGCAGGCGGAGAAGGCGTCAAGGGATACAGCAGCACGCATGCCGTCTTTGTACATTGTCTGGCAAACTATTTACTGAGTGGGAACGAAGAAGCGAAAGCGGTTCGCAAGCGAACGAGAGTGAAGGCGCGCAGACAGCAAGCAGCAGCCCAAGATCCAAGAGTATTTAGCAGCGCGCGAGGACTCGTGCTTGGACGTCAAGAAGCCAGTAATCAAGTTGTTTTTTTGCTGAAGTATTAAATAGAGCACAAGGGGAGAGAAGATGTATATCGTACATATGCGTAGCGTAATAAGTGAGTGAATCGTCAGCTGGCTTTTGATGCAAACTGAATGAATCAATGCGAAGGCGAACTATGGGATCACTTCAACTTGGGAGGGATCATTGATAGTAGGTGCGTCGGTTTCATTCTCCTTTCACCAGCCGGCGCCAGTCATTCGGGGAGTCCGTCAGTTGGATTGTGAAGTGAACTGGTGAATGTGGGAACGATTAGCCACGTTAGCGCAACAGGCTGCTGCTGGTGGTTTTCTTGGACGAGAGGTTCTGCCGCGGCGGTATAAGAAGGAACTTCCAGCTGGACTGTGAACGAGGCGGCTGTTTGACTGCTGTTGTCTGGTGCGTTTCTGGTCATCATCGCCATTTCTTTTGAGAAGTCTGTCGAATGGTTTGCCATATGAAACGACCAGTTGACGCCGAATCGAATGGAAGAGGGTACTTGGGATCGTCATTTGGAGTTGGGCTCGCGCTTCAAACGGGATTGACTCTGCCGCCCTCCCACCCGCTCACTTAGTCACAATGTATGTCTCCAACTCCTCACTGCAGACCGCATTTTTCAGATCCAAGCACATCGTCGAATCATGCAGCTCATACTCTTCGTCTCCGCTCTCATCGTCGCCTCGCTGACGCCCCGCTCGCTCGCTGAGGAGTGCGACCTCAAGTCCGTCACGAGTGTGCTCAAGAAGATCACCGCGCTCCCGCAAGTGGACGCGCGCGGCAGCGCCTCTGGGTTCAGTCTGAGTCCGTCCTCGGGTGTACCGAGCGCCAATCATCTGAACAAGATCTGCGCTGAAGCGAGCTGCATCGAGAGTGTCAGCGCGATGGCGGCGCTCGACCTCCCGTCCTGCACGCTCGCGCTGCTCAACAACATCAACATCCACGAGATTGTGGCGCAGATCCAGAGCAAGTGTGAGACGCAGAGTGCTGGAGCGGACTCTGCGAACCAGACAGGGAGCTCGATCATGAGAGCTGTCGCCCCGAGTGATGCAAGCAATTCGGCGGTCGATAAAAGTATCAGCGGCAAGAGCTGCGAGTAGATGCAGGAGGTAGTGTAGGCTGCTTGGAGTAAGAGTTAGTGGCGTCGTTGTGGAACTTGAGCGGCTGTTGTGATGATCCATCAATAAGTGCTGTCGTGTAGTGGGGCAGTTTTGTGCAGGAGATTGGTAACGAGAGGGTTACATGCATGTCCATTTTGCACACAGCCGTGCGTGTTGCACGCTTGTTGCCCCATACGGGCGCTGGCTTGCAGCAAAAGACAAAAGTGATTTGGTGGCGTGGTGCAAATTAGTTGGCGTCGCAGTGGCGCATTTCAGAGTGTGATGTGGCGCAAACGAGTCAGAGAGGTGCCAAATGACTTTCCACAGTGAACTTGAAGTTACCGTCCCTTCAAAATAACTGTAGCCTTTCTAAAACATTATAAGAAGTAAATGATTCTTATTTTAGACTCTTTATAAACAATATAATTATTTTCAAAAATAGAGTCAGCCAGATTGCTGGTTTCGTTTGGATTGCCACTCTCGTTACATGTATCCAACACCTTCATCAAGGTGTCGCCATACTGATGCTGGCGTGGCAGATCCGCACTGTAGAAGCAGTACCCAACCATCTGGTTGAGCTAAATTGGCTTCAGCATCTTCGCTGGGATTACAGTACCACACGCACCATACACATCGCTGGCAGAGTCGAGTGTGAGGCCTTGCGGTGGTAATCAATGCAACTCTTGCTGACCTCTGCGAGGCTGACTGAATACGAAAGGATAGGCGATCCACAAGTGCGTGCACCGTCTGGTTGCAAATTGCAGATCGGAACATCTCCACCACCGCCATCACCTTTACACTTGGCTCTTCCCCCAAACAGAACAGAAAAATAAGCCCCACTCACACAAGTGTGTGGATCGGATCGGTAGGAGCGGATCGGCCCTGGGTACAGTGTAGACAGCCACAACGCGACCGTGACCGCAGCAGAGCCTTCCATCTGTTTCGCTTCTCCATCTCGGACTGACGCCTGAGCGAAAGAAGCGCAGCACTCAGTCTCCTTCATTTCCGAATCTCCCCGCTCCTCCACACGCAAGCGCACGCAAGCCTTACTCCCAAGCACACACGCAGAATGAACACGCTGCGAGTCGTCGTCACCATCAGCGCAGTATTGCTCGCTTCAAGTTTTCAGCCAGCCGACGCCGTGTCCTGTGAGCTCATGAAGATCTTCGCGGCTGTCAAGCCGCTTGAGTCCAACACGAATGTGGCTGCGTGCATCGCAACGACGGGCTACGAGATGCTGCCGCCCACGGGTCCGCCGACGGACGTGCAGCTCGCCAAGCTCTGCGGCGCCACCTCCTGCATCTCGGTCTTCAATACGCTGCAGAAGATGGACATCCCGGACTGTACCATCGACATCCTGGGCGGATTGAACGTCAAGCAAGTGTTCGATGGGGTCGCGGCCAAGTGTGGCTCCGTCGCTGGCAGCAGCTCGAACGCTGCAAGCTCCACGCCAGCACCTTCGTCAGCCACACCAACAGTGACAGTCGCGAAATCGACGACCCAGGCATCCCAGCCTCTCGCTCCAGCTACTGCACCTGCTGCTAAAGCCACCACTGCAACGACCGCCCCGGTAGCTCAAGTCTCAACCACCGCTCCAGCAGCCTCAGTGGCTGCGGGTTCCGGATCAGCCAAGAAGCCTGTCGCCTCAACTGCAGAACCAACAATCGAGCCAAAATTGTGCGTGTAGAAAGAGAGGGAGAATGAATCCCTCTGTTTCAAAAGTGATGTAAAGTTGATGTTGATGCAGTGATTTAAGTTAAGCAAGTTCGTGCTTTTGAGTTGTGAATGGAACATGAAGTTGATGTTGTCTGAACGTTTTAAGGCTTTGATAACACAATTCAGTAGATCACCAATTACGAACAACACTTTCCTCAAAGCCAAACCCGATGAAATGAAGATGAATCGACCAGCTTGCTCACTTCACGCAACAGTAGCAGCAAATAGATCATGGGTACTTTTGTTTCCTACTAGCCAATTCACGCCTGGAGAGTTCACCTCAACGGGCTCACTTCGTCCGAAGTCAGGAAGAATAGACAAACCGAGTTTCATAAGACTGAGATCGGTTTCCTGTAAATGGACAAGTCCTACCACCTTCTCCAAGAAAGTGGTGGTTGTTTGCCACACCTTGTTACTTGAGAAATACTCAGAGTAGTCGCCGTGCCAGTGCGCCTACGATGTTTGGAACTCGGACTTGGCCCTAGGCTGCAAAATGTGTTGGTATGTGATGTGTGATGTTGGTGATACCGGTATGATGACGGTGATGATTCTGGTGTGTGTTCATTTTTTCATTTGTTTTTGCGACAATCGAACAAAGCAAACTGGCAGGTTTCAGAGAACCGTGTTGATGGGAGAAGGAAGGAAGGGGGAAATTCTGGGTGGAGTGGCGATGATTGGCTCAAAGGCTCCTTTGGCATTCTAAAATGAGCGTTTCAGGGATTTCTTGTGCGCGCGAATCCTCAAACCACTCCAGATTTTGAGGATTTCAGACAAATATCCTAAAATTGATAGACTTTTGGAGCGGTCAAAATGGTGAGTGACGAGACAGGAATGGAACGGATCCCTTGATTGTAGGCTGAAAGTTACAGCTTCGTCGCGGAAGCCCAATGGTGGGAGATGGCAGCGCAGTGACAACAAAATGCAAGCATCAAACTACCAATACGTTATTTTCAGCAGACTCAACCGCAAATCTTGTTCACCTCCGCAGTTCGTCAGAGAGTGCTGATGGAGAACGCTGTCCGTTTAAGTGATCAATCCATGGATGGTGATGAACAAGCAAGCAAACGGACGACACTCAGGAGGACAGAAAGTCCCTATTTCTGAAAATCCTAACTAAAGTCATCTATTTTAGGGTTTTCTCACCTCCCTTAAAATCGTGTCGCGCAGAGTGGACCTGACTTCACTCATTTCAATTGAGGGCTCGGCATTTGGAATTGGAAGTCGCGAACGAAGCCACCGCCATCTCATCTGGCAGACCTCAGGAAAAAAAGCCCACGGAGCTTGCCGGTCATGAGCACGTTGGCGCCAGCGAGCGACGAGCCATCCGCGGAGGAGCGGCCCCAGCTGCACCGCCGAGTGTCCGTCCGCGAACTCTTGTCCCCAGCTCCCACCGCAGGCTCGTCCCCCAGAGAGACCCAGGACCCCAAGGTGGACGACGAAGAACCCCAGGCTCACAACGACGTTCCTAGTAGCAATTCCAATAGTACCAATGACACCACCACGAGCGAGACTGTGGAGCTGCGCCAGGAGATCGAGTGCCTCGAAGAGGTCATCGACAGGCTCGAGGACGAGAAGAACGCGCTCAAGATGCGGTTGAACGAGATCGAGTACTTCCAGAAGTTCCAGGTGGGCCACTGCAAGCGCTGGCTGCAGGCGAATTTTGACTTCGACCGCAAGGACTCGCCCGACCTGCTCGCCGGCATCTTTGAAGACTACTTGATGCAAAACGATAGCCTCGAGCCGCTGCCGCACCAGATGATCGTCAAGAACTCGGCCAAGGGCCGCATGCGCAGAGAGAAGCTCGTGCAGCAGCGAACATATCGCCGCGGCGTCAAGCGCGACACAAAACCAGGTAGGTACTTCCTACTACGACACCAGCAGCAGAGGCATTGGGTGACGAAGGTATGGCTTTTTACTCATCATGTGTTGTCTTGGTGACCGCAGCCACAGACGCGCCGCCTCTAAAGAAGCCAGGTAACAAGACTGGAGACAGTACGACATCAGGTACGTCGTGAGGAGTGTGTGTTTGCATCATACACCCACTACATATTTGTATCTAAATCACGTTTCTTTGCCCTTTTACAGACAACGCCACCAGCAATGGCACTCCCAGCACAAGCAACAACAACAACAACGTGAGCAGCAATAACCCGTGGTCGATCTACAACGTATTCATCCCCGTGAACGAGATGGAGCGGCTGTTCGCGTTCGAGCCGTGGCGGTCCATACCACAAAACTGGCCGAAAGTGACGACGGCAGCCAAGACCAGCGCCGTGCAGGAGCTCCTTGCGACGCAAGACGCGTTCCTCGAAGAAAACGCGTGGGCGATCTGGGAGCGCACTCACTGGTTCCCGATCAAGCAGCAGAACGGCCGCACGGAGGCCGAGACCCGGCGCCTCGCGCAGCTCCACAACCGACGGAAGAAGCGGCAGATGGTGCTCAAGAACGGGCTTGAGGAGATTTCGCGCAGGCTGTACAAGACGCCTGGGGTCGATCGGGCCGTGCTCAGACAGAGCGTCTTCAGCGCCGAGGCGGTCGAGACGCTGCTCAAGCGGCCGCGGCTCTGGATCCCGCGTGAGGGCGAGGACCTCGTGGCGCAGCTCGAGCAGCTCGACCGCGATGACCCCGACCGGCAAAAGTATGTGTGAAGAACGTGACGAAATATTACAAAGTGCTCTTTTTTGCTAATAAATGTAGGAAAGTATAACGTTAGTCGACGCATAGGCCGATATTGAAAAATGATGGCTTTCTCCGCGTCTACCACCATAAAGCATAAAGGCAGAGCCGACATGTAAATAAAAAGAGAGCGAACGAATCACGGCGCTATGGCTCTCCGCATCGCAACGGAGGAGGTGGACACAGTGACCATTGAGGGAGAATATCTCGCATGCACATTGTCGTTTTGCTCGAGAAAAACCTTGTTTCCAGTCAGCCTAAAATGCTGTTCTGTATCAGGAAATAGAGGCATCGGTCAATATAGTATAATATGATAAAGGATTTGATCTAGCAGTTTTGTTTTTGGTCTAGTTTGTAGATCAAAAGCAGGACGAAGTTTTGCTTGGCTGTGCATTTTCTCTTTTCTCGGTATCTTAAATATTCATTTTAGACAGGCTATGCATTAATAAAGTTTGCTGCAGGAGGTTGTACAAGGTTTTATCTTGCCGCATTTTTTTAGGGAAGGCGCGTTTTGAACGCATTTGAATTGCGAAAATGCAACAAAACCCCAACGGCGGCGGCGGCGGTGGCGCGCACGTGATGAGGAGGAGTATGGAGCAGCAGGAGGCGGATGCAGAAGAACCGAGTGGGCTCATGCAGACGTACCTGCAGCGCTACGAGGCGCTGCAGCAGGAGCGGCTGCGCAGTCGCCGGCAGCGCGCGTCCGATCCGTTCTTCTCGCCGTCCGCGAGCGCCGCCGACTCTGATGCGGGGCTGCGGCAGAGCGGCACCTTGGAGCATGCGGCCGGGTTCTCTAGCAACCGCTACGACCACTCGATACAACAACACGCTGCAGACGACGCTGCCGGTGCGTACTCGCAAGAAAATGTGCAAGCACCGCAGCAGGAGCAGCAGTGGAGTTACGCTGAGTACAAGCATGAGAGGGAAGACGACTACAAGCACCATGACGAGGAGGACACGTTCAATTTCGCGCCTGTGGCAGACTCGCTCACGCCCGAACAGCAGCACCAAGCACGACAGTACAACCCTTTCCAGGATACGCTTGCTGAGCAGCAGGCGTCATATCCGACAGGCGCGCAGATGTATGGAGTGTCGGTGGCGAGTGACGAGTTTGTCGATGCAGGTTCGTTTGAAGAGAAAGTGCAGCGAAGTTAGTGACTTGTTGAAAAAGAAACTGACTCTGTGTGTACCTGGCGCTTGTGTGTGTTCTCTTATTCGTATAGCGACGTATCTTGAGAAGAATCAGCTTGGAGGGGACGACAGCTTTGAAGAAGACGTCGACCATCAGGCGCAGTGGGAGCGACAGGACGAGAGCGTTCTCGAGAGCGAAGGTGGTCGGCCGAGCGACTTCTTTGAGAAGCGATCGCGCAACATGGAGAGAGTGGAGTTCGCTCTGGACAACGTATGACGCTGTCGTCTCTATTCATGGAAGTTGACGCCATCGTGTGACAGGATGAATGCCTTCGTTCTGACAAGTGTGGGCGTGTGCCTTTGCTTTTTTTTTTACAGGAAACCGAGCACCGCTGCAGTTTTACTGGAAAGTTCCACCATTCAGATGAACAGGCAGACTGTTCAGGTCACAACTCAAATCGCGAGTCGATCCGAGCGCGAAGTGGTCCGCTTGACACAAGTCTGTCGCTCTCTGATTCGGTGAGTAGGCTGCCCATGGAAAACGGACCAATTTGTCGACAGATGGTATCTAATTGGTGTATTTTTGTTGTTTTTGTTCAGAACACTGCGTTTTCATCTGGATACGATGTTCACTTCGACAATGTGCGCCAGGCGTTCACGCCCAACTCGCTCAAGCATCTCCAGGTGTGTTGGACGGCTTCGAAGAGGTGAGCGTTGGCGCCGAGCTCTTACTAATCATGTTGCCTTGCTACAATTAGGAGAAGAACCGCAGACGAACACCACCTCTTGGCGTTCATGAAGAAGAGCCACAGCCAGAAGTCGCGGCGCAGCATGAGAATGAAGCTCGGAATGGGACGGACAGACCTGCTGATCACAGACTTGTGGTCCCAGCTATTGACGAGTCCCAGGATGAGCTGCCCGAGTCAATTCGGGTCATGCAGAGAGGTCCGGGTGTCATTGTCGAAGCGCTGAATGAGATTGACGCACTCATATCCAACCCAACACTACGCACACCGAGAGAAGAAAATGGTGGGCGTGGCCCTAGAGGCGCTGCATCAGTGCACGACATTGTACGTGAGTATGATCTGTCGCTGGAAACGGGATTGCCGCTTTCTCGGACCACAGACAGCTGGGGTGATGATCCGGAAGAAGAGTTTCCATTACGCGAAGAGAACGTGGACTCCCCGCCACGAAGCAGAGAAAATCCGCCAAGCGCATCAGTCGAAACATTCAGACATCGTCGGGGAGAGCATCTGTCCGAGCTGAATGCGATCCGTGAATCCTTGCGATTCAGTTCGATTTCGTCGATGGACAATACAAATCAGCTGTACAGGATCAACGAAGAGTGCGATACGAGTATCTCGAGTGCGCGCACCGGAGAAACGCTGCCATCCAGCAGAGCGCATCATCAAGTGGAAGCGTCGGGAGACATGGAGCGCGCAGAATTCGCGTCAAGGCTATCTACGGAGAGAGGAGCGCCAGGAACGAGAGGAAATAGCAGTCCATTAACTCGCAGAAGCGGCTCGATGCAGCCAAGTGACCTTACGAGCAATCGCGATGAAGGAAATGCTACGCCTAGAAAGATGAATGGAGACGCATATTTCTCAGACAGTATCCGCAAAACCGACAACAATGCTCGACCCGATTTCGAAGCAAGACGAAGTGCTGGAGCGGTTTCGCCAACGAAGCCACGGCGAGAAGAACAATGGAGTACTAATGGACACTCTCCGAGGGATCCAGTTTCAGCGCCGCAGAAAGAGGTAAAGCAGACGAAACCACAAGACAAACTTCGCGCTGGATCGTCTCGTCAGCTGTTCAACAACGACATGGAGATCGCAGGCAGCTTGCGGAGTCGAGATGGATGCTCTCAGCGTATCCTCCCGCACAAAGCGGTCCGTTCTTTCTTCAATCGATGTTTTCTTATTCCTGAGTTGATATTCATGAGGTTTTTTGTTTTTTGTTGTTGTATTTTCAGGCAAAAGAAGAGAACAATGAAGGGCTCGCGATCAACCCGATTCAGGTAAACCCGCACTGATCAAAACTGCATCTTAGCCTTCGTTGAGCTCACATGTGTCACTTGTATCGTAGTTGTCGCGCCGATGCCGAAGACTGCTTTGCACTGTCGGAGAGACAATGACGGAGCGAATCGTCTTCTCAAACGGGAGTGGCTCGGTGGGGAGAATTTGTGTGTCGTTGCTGCCACTCAGTACAGGCTGCCAGCAGTTTTCAGTCTCGCCTGCAGTTTTGGAGCTTGCACCAAGAGCCTCAAGCTCGTTTCACGTCACTTTCCAGGCTCGTACTACGGGAGTCGCAGCAGGCATTTTCCAGTTCCGAGGTGTGGGTGTCGAGTCGTTGTTCTCTCCATATGAAGTGCTGATCGAAGCAAGTGTGCGCAGAAATCTGGAATTGGAAGAATACGATGTCTCTGGGAAAGTGGCGCGCGTCGGCAACAACCAGAGAGACAGACAGGTGGAAGAGTTGAGGCGAAGCAAGTGCATCAATGAAGTGGAAATCGGACCAACATTTATCAAGTTTGACCGCTTCAAAACCAAGGGTGGAGTCAAATCGATCAGTTCATCGACGCTCAAGATTACAAACCACACCGAACAGACGCAGCCGTTCAAGATCAACTGTTCGCACGAGAATCTGAAGATCACCCCCGACAACGGGTTCATTCCCCCAGCATCCGAGGCTATTGTGACTTTGCTGCCACTGTCAAGACCATTGGATCAGCATCGAAATGGAGAGAGTCTCATGTCGGCGCGGAGTGTGTCGATTCCAGAAAACTGGACCGGCTCGTTCACAGTGGCAGTTGGAAAGAAAGTGTCGAGAGAGGTCAGCTTCGTCTTCAGTCGCGAGGTGATGGAAGTTCTGCCTCCATTCGACACAATCGCTCGCTCTCGCCATCAGATTTCGTCCCAGACCGACTCGTTCTACTACACCAAGAAGAGAAATCGCAAGGGCTTGTACTTTCACGCTCGGGCTGTCGAGTGTGGAAGCTGCAACGTTGGCGAGTCGCACCAGGTGCCAGTCTACATCTGCAACGGCTCGAGCTCGCCCATGACAGTGTTTCTGCAGGACCTGATGGATCCGTTCTCGTGCTTCTACACGACCACCACAATTGAACCGCGAAAGTTCATCGAGGTTCCCGTCACATTTACCCCAAAAGTTGCCGGGAAGGTCTCGACGTCTTTGTTTGCCTACTCAGTCACCGATAAAGCGGTGGTGACTTTAGTCGCTCGTGGTATTTAGAGGATGGTCTCAGCGACATCTGTGTTAATGAATGGCTTTGAAGATTTTTATTACCCGAATCTCTCGTTGTGTTGCTCTCCTTACGTTTATACTGGCTGCTACCACACGAACGAGCAGCTGCCAGAATGACGATAAATAACTACGGGGAGCTACCTCGCTTCGACGGATCACGCTTCTCGTGGCTCGATAGGAAGTGCTCCACGTCAGCGAGAACATCTTCAAAGAGCGCGACGTCTCTCGGGTACACTCGGATCCAGCCTGCACCAGAGTCGTGCGACATCTTCTCGACTCGGTTCCAGTGTAAGTGTCGTTGTAGGTTGATTGATATTTCCTGCGCTCCTGCAACCACCTGCCACGAAGAGAACCCTGCTTGCTGGATGCAGTTCGCAAAGTGATTGGTGAGGACGCTCTCGGTTTCTTCTGAGGACGGGACTTCCACAACCAGGTGCATGAAGAAGTACCAACTTCCTCGAATAGCATGTTTGAGACCCATTCGGATGCACTCGAACTGCAGCATGAGGATAAGGCGCTCGTAGCGAGGATCCTCTTGGTCCCGCTCTTGCACGGGCCAGCGCACTTGGACCTCCAGGGTCGCACCTTTCCCCATCCGCGATGTCAGGAGCTTCGTACGCTGCTGAGCCGACGGATAAAAGGCTTCCATTCCTACCTCAACTGCAGCTGCAGCTTTCAAGGACACGGCGAAAAACTGGTCACTTCGCTTAGCTCCCAAAGAGATCAACTGCTCCAGCGACGACACCATCGGCTCAAGAGCTGGAGGTGCTGATAAGAAGTTTCCACCGTTGTGAATCGATACTGGCTCGATTCCAATGTCCGAAGGATCAACTCGAGACAGCACCAGACGCCTGATGTTCGATGTTATCGTCTACGTTTGGATCAACAGTCATGTCAATTTGTGAGCAAAATATCGTGCGTTATCAGATCGTATCAGCAAGGTTGTAAACAAACCTGCAATAGCGCGACGCACATTCCGTCGGGGGTGAAGAGCTGCTCGAATTCGGAAGACGGAATCCTGCTCGGCGCATTCGCACTTTTCTTGTTCTCTTCGATGATTCCAGCGGTCATCTCAGCGAAAGAGCTCTTCAGCAAGCTGTACAAGTTGATTCCTAAAGCGTTTTCGCGAGCTTTCTCGAAGCCAGCGTCGCCTTCAGACGCTTTCTCTTCTTCACATGAGTCTGGTGTGTTTCTAGTTGCTTGCGATTCGTGTTTTCCAGCCGCAGACAACCAAGGAGACAGCACAAAGCTTAAAATACGGTGAGAGAGATCGAAGAACTCCGGGCGAACCTCGATCGAGAAAGGCTCCTCCAACTGCATGAGCTCCTCTTCTCGCTTTCCAGCAAACTCTTCTGCTCGTTGCATGCGTTTCATCTGCCATGCAGATAGTTCGCTGATCATGTAGAGCAGAACCATACCGAGCTACAAGATACAGATTCACACAATAAGCCCAAGTCAGACAGGTAGAACGTATCGAGCACAAAGTAAAAACTGCTCTTTCTTACCTGAGATCTTCTTTTGATACACGTCACAAATGCTGGACGCACTACTGACAGCGTCATGAAAGGACTCAATCCATCGTCATGCTCGATAGCCGGTCGGACGTGGAAATCATCCGTCGAGCGATTCGCTCGGTTATTTGGCGATCTGGAATTCACGCTGAGCCCATTACCTGAAAATGGGTGAACTGCAGTCGGGTTCTGCGCGTTGTCGCTCGCTGCATTACACTCTTGTCCATCGCTGAGAAAAGCAGACATTTCCTGCATGACTCGCTTATCGAGGAGCGAATTCTCACCCGCAGGTGGATAATCGTTCTCGACCACGAGCTGCTGGATATTGTGCGAGAGCTGATGAAGAAACCTCCCAGCGCTTTCTTGAGCTGCTTCCGAAAGTTGGTCCACTTGGTTCCACTCGCTCTCATCAAATTGGTTGTTTTTCGCGCCACCCTTCGACGTCGAGAAATTCAGAAGGAGTCCAGCAGACAAATGGAGAATGCCACAGAGAGAACCAGAGGCGAGAACTAAGTGCTGGAGCGCCTGCAACGCAAGCTCTCGAACTTCTGCACACGGGGAGACAGAAGCTTCCAGCAACCAGCTTTGTAGATTGCGAAGCAGATCATCGGATGGCGTGTACAGGTGCTCAAACATCGACTCGTGGCACGTGATAGATTTCAGTCCAAATGTGTTGCCTAAGCAAGAAGAAATGAGATAATGGCACACGAATGAGTACAAAGCGTAGGGGGTGCAACGACTAGTTCAACAAACACCAAGCAAGCACTTACTGCTGGACTTCGTCGACAATAGCGAAATCTTGATGGAAGATATCGCGCGTCCCTGATTCTAGAGAATGAAAGTAAACCAGACGAGCCATTTTAGCTCAAGACAAAATGAAGCTACAAAGAACGTTGGCGAGCGTACCTTGGCAAAAGCAATTTGACTCTCGGCGGCACCATCAACCACGATAGCTACTGTTTCATGTGAGCTTCCATCAGTAGAGACCACAATGGAATACCGCGACGGGATATAATCCGGATGCCAAGTCAGTGTGAGTGCGGATAGTGTCACCGCTGCATTAAACTGGACGCTCAGCCACTCATCTCTAGGTTTCTGAGGAGAAGGCGGAGCGGATCTCCAAAAGGAATGCCCGGTTTCAAGAATCCTGAACCAAATGATGCTCGTCAGTATCGATCATGCTTTCTTCACACCTGATTGAAGTGCGCAATCGCAAAGCACTCGTACCTGTGTGCTTCATGCTCTTTGTCAAACTCCGAGCTTGAGAGAACTCTCGTGGGGGTAACAATGACATTGGAGAGCTGACGCGGTGGCGACCAGTCTGAAAATAATGCCAGCGGTTCCATTTTCCCAAACATCGCGAGTACCTGATGAACGGAATTAGCGATTAGTGTTAATCTCAACAAATCAACGCATTGACGATGGGGACAGCAGTGCTGCTACCTTCTGAAGCGGTTTAACTGCATTTGGCGAGTCGGAATCAAAGGTCTTGACGATCGACGTGAGCAAGCGGAGATAGATCTGAGCAACAGGTAAGAAGAAGCATCAGTCGCCAGATCACGATAACTCTTCTAAATGCAAGCAAACAGCACCGTGAGCTTACCTGGTGAAGATGGTTCTGTTGAGCCACCACCTCAATGTGCCGCTTGCGATACTGAGGACCACCTTGAATCCGCGGAGCAATCGGACACTTCTCGATGCGATCATGGACAAACTTGAGCTCGCTCTTTGGCAGCTGGATTGCGACAGTTTTCACAGGCATCCCTTTCCGTGAGCAGCCGTCGACATGAGGCATACTCAGCTGAAAGTTGGACACTTTTAAAGGCTTCCCGTTAAGAGTCATTAGTGGCTCCTCCACTGAACGCCTAGTGAGAACCTCTCTGGCGCGAGGGAACACGATGCTCTGGCAAAAGTCGCAAACCAGCGCCGTGTGCTCGATCTCTTCCGTGTGCGCGGGGAACGCTTCGTGTGCCTGCGCAATCTCATCAAGCGTAGAGCTCCACATGAACACAGTCGTCGTGCCCTTGCACCGTCTGCAGCCGTCGCGAAATGGGCGGACATTGTTCGTCGCAGCTGTGCACTCGGGACATTTCGCGTGCAGCTTTGACCGATTCCCAATCTCGTTCTCCTTGCTCTCTGTAGATACCACTCGGTCTGTGTACAGCACACCATGGACGTCGCATCCGGGGAACTCTAAGTAGAGACAGTCGTTGCAGATGATGACCGCAAACATGCGCATCTGGGATTTTGTGGTGCCGCTCCCACCAAACGTGCTGCTCCTTGAAATGACTGGGATTGTCGGCTGGGAGGTAGAGACGTTGGTGATTGTCGCTGTCATCGCAGCAGAAGTGGCCGTGGTCGTGTTGGAAGTCGCGGCATTGCGCAGCGCAGTGCTACTACTGCTAGTGCTAATGCTGCTGTTGGAGACGGTCATGCTGTTGGTGCTGCTCGGTCGTGTCGCGGATCTGGCGCCGTCGCCGCCGCCGCTATTGGAGAAGGCGCGTCCTGCCTGGCGCGAGAGCTCTCGAGTGATGGGTTCGGTTCCAAGCGCGTCTTCGCCGTGCGTCATGCGTCGTCTGCGCACTCTCTCTCTCTTCCCTTCCTCCTCTGCTCTCTCTCCTACTTCTTGCGTGCTGCGGCTGCTCGCGCGTGCGCCTCGTGGCTCCTCGTACTGGCTGGCGTCCGCTTCGGTCGTTTCCGCATTTGCCTTCTTCTCGTTGAAGATCTTCTCGCGCTCATTCCTGTAATTGAGCTGATTCTTGAATCTAGTTCGATAGATAATCGTTTTTAGTCCTGTGGTTATCTATATCCTTTGAAACCAAGTTTATTGCTCATGTGCATGCACTGTGTATTATATTTGAGAGGTTTTTGCGCTAGCCCACCAAACAGCCACCCGCATTGGATTAGTTGCCCGCTTTTGGCCCCAAAAAACGCGAACGAAGTTGCTCGCGCGTGCGCGTTAACGTCAGCAGCCAAGAGCTCACTCACTCGCCACCTTCGCTGACCATGGATGACGCGTCAGCCAACGGCAAGCGCAAGCGCGACGACCGCGACGACCGCAAGAGCAGCCAGCGCAAGGTGAAGGCGCGCCAGGAGGAGATGGAGGACGAGTTCCGCGCCACGTACCTGCATCTCACAGCGTTCTACAAGTACTTGGAGGTTGTGCACCTCAAGAGCCCGCTGCTGCTACCGCGCACGCTCAAGTACCGCGTGGACGCGAAGAAGAAATCGCTCACCGCCGAGACGCGCGATCAGATCAAGAAGCAGCTGGCGAAGGCGGCGCGCCGCGACAAAGACGACATTGCGCCGACCGGTGCCTCGCTCAAGGAGTTCAAGCTCGGCATGACCGCCGAGACGCTCGACGTGTTCAAGCGCGAGAACCAGCGCATTGGGCTGCTCATCTCAGTGTTCACCGCTAAGGGTCAGAAGTTCGCCGAGAATCAGTTCGAGCTCGTCGCGACCAGCTTGATTCCAGGTAAAAAAACATGGCCATGCTAGCGTCGCTTAGTACCAGACAGTCGCTAACAAATGTGTGTGACTACGCTTGTTTTGGACAGTGTTTTGTGCAAAGGAAGTGAATCTCGGAAGACAGTTCATTCGCTCGAGTGTCGACGTCTACCTGCTGGTCTTCCAAGTGGTGGACATTGCAGAAGTCGGGAACGAGCTTGCGAAGAGCACGACGTTCTCCTTCACAGCGCCTGCCGCGCCGAAAAAGTACACGGGCAAAGACCTGCTGTCCCAGGACATCAGTGGACGCGCTCCGCTCTTTGCCAACATGCTGAGGGTCGACGTCAGTCGCTGGCGCAACGGATTCAACAGCATCGACCTCCCTGCCGTATCGTCGACTGTGAAAGGAGGTAAGGAAGTCAAGTGGAGTGCTATATTCAGCAATAAATAGGAGTCGAAACTTATCCGATTTCTATCCTCTTCTATCTGTAGCCGTGCAATTGCAATTCCGAGTCCTGTGGAAGCCGCCAATGAAGGCGAAACGAATCAAGAGCCTGCACGAGATCGCCGTCGCGAAAATTGGCGTCAAGTCTGCCGAGAAGAAGGAAGAGCAGTTTGCCAAGATGGACGAAGAGCCAACGTACTTTGTCGACGCTCCAAAGCGCAGTCACCTCATAAAATCGGCGCCGCAAAGTGAAAACTCTGGTGTAAGCAGCCTGCTCTTAACCTGTACAGATTTGTTTCTTTTGTGGGGTACTGACATTACGTTGTTTGTGAACATTTGCCAGGTGTGGTTTCACTTTCTGTACCACTCGATGCTGCGTCGAATGAGCGAGAAGCGCTCGGATTACTCGTGCTCGTGGTGCGATATGTATGCTGGCTCGCTGCGGGGACTGGTCGCGCATTTGGTGTGCTCTCACAGTCGGTTGCGCTTTCAAGTTGCGGTAAGTCGCGTGCATGAAGCTGCGCTTCATGGACCGTTAGGTGGTTACTCATTGGATGTGGACATGCGAATGGTTCTGTAGGTCGGGCATGACAACATGGCGCACATCTACGTGATGCCGAGTCCCACAAACCGAGAGAGCGAGGTGAACGTGAATGTGAACCCGTCGCGCTGCGAGATTGACATCAACGACGACACGATGGACCGCATCGAGCACCATTTCAGCTACGTGTCGCCGAAGAAACGCTCACAGAGTGCGAAAACCCCGGAAGAGAACACGATTGAGGAGCGCATGCACGAGTTTGATGAGCTTGAGGAGCTCTCTCGAGAGCAGCCGCAGGAGTTCTACGCGCCGCTGCTGCAGCGCCAGTACTTCCACTCACGCACTGGCGCCGTCGTGCTGGACCACGAGAAAGGCTACGACAGTGACGACGACGTGGATGAAGAGTGGATCATCAAGCAGAGCGAGAAGCTCCTTGACGAGTTTGAAGACGTCGCGCTGGAAGAAAAGGAGTTTATGAAGAAGTGGAACCGCCACGTGAAGGAGAACAGGTTCGATTTTGGAAATATGGCGGTTAGTTGCAACACTTTCGTTGCTGGCCACTGAGACTGATATGTTGTTTCTGTTGTTGTGTGCACAGGATCCTGGCGGACTTCATGGTGGCGTCGTCTTGTCGCCTCTTTGCCAAGCTCCACGGAAAATGGTGCGTCAAACACGCTCGCATCCTCTGGCGCTCTGATAGAATCTCATCTGTGTGCTCTTTGGTGTTATGCTCTCGTGTTTGCAGGATCATCGACCATGGTCTTCGCTACAACTTCCTCCTGCACTTGTTTAATTTATGGGACAACTCGCTGCTCAACTCTCGCGCGATCATCGACTGCATGCTGATTGTCGACCACATAGCGGTGAGAAAGCATCTGTTTCACAGTGGTGGTTGGGCTGAAGTTCGCAGTGACGTGACGTTTGCTTTGTCTTCTGTAATTGTGTATGCCAGGTTCTGGAGGAGACCAAGCCAAAGACAAGCGTAACCAACGGAGAGACCAAACAGCAGCCCAGTCTCACCGCTCAGTAACTAAACCGAAAACAGAAGGCACCCACCCACCCGTTGATGTGCATACAGTGAAGCCACACTGGCATCTGCATGCCACTCACTCCCTTGGTATTAATCAGTACCTAAGCAAGGTTGTGACTGGTGGTTGGTGTTAATATATAAATGAACGAACAGACCTTTGCTCTATCAAAATCGACTCTGCTGCTGTTTTCAATGGGTCTCTGCTTCTTTGGCTCCGTCGTCTTTTGCCGAGTGGCCGTGCTTGCAGTTGCGGTGGTGCTGGTTCTTTTTCCGCTTCTTCTGCTCTTCGTCGTCGGACGAGTCCTCCCCGCTCTCGCTCGAGCTCTCTCCGAAATTGCGCTTCTTGTGGAAAATGCAGCACTCTGCAGGGCAACGAAAGCAGCAGTTAGTGCAATCTACAACCACCATCGTCACTCCATTTGCGCCTTCTCCTTCTTACTGTTGGACTTCTTGCGACCCATGTGCTCGTTGTCGATTGCACTCTCGTCGAACGTAACCCGTGCCCGCGGCTGCAGCTGCACACGATACACCGGCGCCTCTGTCGCCTCCGCGGTAGGGGTCGCCACGACGGTCGTGGAGCCCACCGGTGCCTGAGGCTGCTGCACACGTTCGCTCCCGCTCATCAATGCTTCGTCGCTTTTCTTTTTGATGGCTTGCTGGATGATTGAAAGTTGCGTTCTCTAAGAACCCGTCTAGGGTTTTGACAATAGGGTTTACACGATTTTAACCTGTTTAGCGGCTTTTACGGAACATGCATCGCTGGAAAATCCTAGTTAAAACAAATATTTTTGGCCACCTTCAAGAAGCGTTAGCATGCTATTATCTACACAAATATACCCACACTCGTTGCTTGCTTCAACCGAATAAAGCATAAAGAGACTCTCACCTCGTTTCTTTCACTCCCTACAGTGCAGATATTACGATATCTGCAGTAGTGATATACACTCTTGGTAAAGTGTCTGTTGCAAGCTACAAAACTTTGTAGCACACAGGAGGGTGATACGTGCTAGGCTTCCACGCACGTTCTTCGTCTTCATCTCGCTGGTCTCGTGCCGCATCGGAATGAACGAGCAGACTCTCGGTGGCCGTCAGTAGCGGCGTTGGCTCGATCGCGAAAGCATTGTCCCTGTGGTCGTCACGGAGTTTACTCACAGCCCCTCGCTTTCGAAACTTTAACGACAGCAGTCCATTCGCGGTGGCTACATTTTGAACAAACAGAAAAAAAGACATCATCAGTGGCTAGAAATCGCATCAAGTGCGTCAGGCTTGGGCTTCCAAGAACGCACCTACAACCCCGACGCAGATCAACAGCGTTTTTGCTGCGGATGTAAAGAGAAACTCCCGAAAGAAGATCGCGCCTTGCAGCTCTCCAAGCTGCAGTCCCGCCCACAAACATCACACCATCAGCCTCTATTTCGCATACAGCAGGCACTAACCAAAAAGTCAGGAGTTGAGGTTCCCTTACCAGCACCCAGACGACGAGGTACGTGTTGAGCACAGTGAAGCTGCTGCTGTGTGTCGTGGGGAGCGAGTCGTCATTGCCTTGGAACGCGCCTCGCCGCCACCAGATCTGAAACGCGAGCATCACCGCCCACGCGAATAGCAACAGAACGATCCACGACCGCGTGCGGAATGGCGCGTCTTCAGCGTCATCGCTGTTACCACCACCACACACGAGCTCTGCGACACACTGCATCATCACAAAATATGCGTGAGCGTACAAGCAAAAATCAACCCGACGGCGCCTCCCGCTGTACCTTTTCAAAGACGAGTCCGCAGGACCCCGCGACACCTGCGAGGGCGGCGAACGCGTGCTGCGGAGTCTCTCTCAAAGCCTCGCGGTTGCTGTGGCTCTTGGCGTCCGCGATCCACGAGAGTACGCCCATCATCGCCAGTAGGGAAAGCAGCAGATGACTCAGCACAATGCTGCTGCTGAAGCGCAGCTGGAGCGCTGCTGCACTTTGACGAACTGCTGGTTCGGAACACTGAGACAGCAGAATAAACCCCAGCACGAGGCTTGCGGGCGCGACGGCATTCGACACTCGGCGCTTTCTGCTCCTGCACTATCAGAGTGTGTACTCTTTGTTAGTTCGACGGACTCGTAACTTGCACCTGTTGAGCAACAGTTAGATAGTCTCGTACATTGCGTGGGTCGAGCGCTCGAAGCATCGCGCGTGCGCCGCCGCTCACAGTCACTCCGAGTGATAGCGGCACAGCACTGGTTATAGCACCGATCACACAAAGCAGGAACGACGTTAGCGCATCTGCAGTCTGCACCAGAGTGAATCAAAGTGTAAATGCCGCCGACCTGAGAGCAACGAAGTCGCCTATGAACGCTGCGGCAGTGAGTGCAGTTCCAAGCACACTAAGGCTTTTCACTCCGTCGGCGCCGCGCGCGTGTGGGAGGCCGCTAGCGAAGTGCGCCAAGGCGGCCGTGAGTGCCTGTCATTCCAGAGCACACAAACACAAAGCGATCCAAACATACAACGCTTCAAGCATTAGATTCAGAGTCGTCTGCGTGTATTCGCCCGATCAATAACAGCACCAACTAGCATGTGCATGCTCTCGCTCTCTCATCACTCTCCTACCATTAGCAGCAGCCCCTGGGCTTCCGACAACGACACCGCATCTGCATCAGCTACTGCCATGCTTGTCCGCCTCAGCAGGCAGTGCTTTATAAACTCAAACTCATAAAATCAAAAACAGGCGGGAGATCCAGCCAGGAGCACGAAAGGTCGCGCTCGTACTTAGTCGAAGAAACAGACCACTCCAGTTATGGCGCTCACTTCTCCATGTACGTCGTGCACTGCGTGGCAAAGGACCAGTCACGGTTGCGACGGTCGCCGCAGGACGCGTAGAGCTCGCAGAGGTGCGTGGACGTGCTGTGGCACGCCAGTGGGTTTGTGCGGCGGCACTCGATCTCCTGCACCATGCCTCCCAGCTCGTCGATCTGCGGCACGACGTCGCCGCGAGGCTTGATCGTCAGCACGTAGTCGCGGATGTCCTGGTCGCTGATGTTGAAGCGACCACGCGTGTAGAGCAGGCCCGGACCCGAGAACGACACGGCAGGGGTCTTGGTCACAGCGCCAATCATACCAGCCATCGCACCGCCGAGACTGTGGCCCGTGAGCACCAAGTTGTCGCCCACGCGCTGCTTCAGCGCGACCACGTGCTCCAGGAGCTCTGTGTACACTGGCGGAGGCATCACGGACGAGAAGAAGTTGAGCGAGAGCATCTCCACCACGAACGCGTTCGGCAGCTGCTTGAGGAACGGGATGAAGATGTTCGCTGCCTGCATGATGCTCACGCCAAACCAGAAGTGCAGATCCTCCAGTGCATCCGTAGCGGTCGCAGTGCCGCGCACCGCCACGACCGTCATGTTGATCTTTGGGAAGAAGAGCTCGACCCAGACCTGGTGCTCTACGAGCTCGTCGTTACGCTTCACGTACTGCCAGTCGCCGAGCTCCGTGCCTTCGAAGCGCTCCTTGAACGACTGGAACTGCACCGAGGTGTTGTAGCCGTAGACTGAGTCCGCGATGAGCGCAAAGTCCACAATGTCAAGACCCGACATGTCGAGCGAGCATACCGGGTACTGCGCGATCTTGCCCCAGGTCTCCGAGACGTTGCCGAGCACGTTTGTCTGGATCGTGGTGTTCGCCGTTGGCGGGTACACCTTGAAGTCTCCACCGTACACGAACGTGCCAACAGCCCAGGTGGACGAGAAGAACACGAACGACAGCACCACGAAACACGTGATGAACGAGCGGAACGCCGAGCCGAAGATCTGTGGGAAGCGGCCCTGGATCGTGTAGCCGAGCAGGATGAGCGTGAAGCCCATGATGGTCCAGCCCAAGTAGAACGCCGAGAACGAGATGATCGCGCTGAAGAACACGAGTGGACAGAGGATCCAGAGGCGACGGTTGTACGAGAACTTGTTCCACGGGTTCCAGTCCTTCACTTCCTTCGTCAGGTCCTCGACCTTCTTCTTTCCCTCGATGGCTTCCGTGGTCTCGTCCGCGTCCACACGGGCTTCGACAGCAGCCTCCGCGTACGTCGTGGCGGTCACAGGTCGCAGCGGCGTCTGCTCCTCCTCGGCGATATTGGTGCGGCTGCAGCTGTTGTAGACGTAGCGGAAGAACGTGTAGAAGATTGAGCGGAAGTACTCGTAGCCGCGGTAGCCGATGTCCACGAGCCAGAGGTTCTCCGATTTCTTCTCGTTCTCCATTTCCGTGAGCGCGCGTTTCATCTCGCGGTGCTGGCGGCGGTAGTTGCTCACGAACTCACGCATCTTCTGGTTGCGAGAGCTCCAGAAGTGGCAGATCATCCACAGCGCCAGGTACCCAGCGAGCGAGTAGAAACCAGCCTGGATGTAGTCGAGGAACGCTGCGACAGGCGAGAGTGACGCCAACAGGGACGTGATGAAGGTCCAAAAAGTCACGATCTCGAACAGGAGCGGACAGATGATGTCGACAATCACCAGCGTGGAGAAATCGAGCGGTGGGCCGTCGAAGCGCGTCTTGTTGAAGATCACAGTCGTGTTCGCAGCCGCCATGGCTTTCTTCCAGCGGTGCGCGGCAGTGCCGTGGGGATCGATGGTTGGCGCTTGCGCAGCCTCCAGCTCCTGGCTCTGCTGGAACGCAAGCTCCAGCTCCTCGCGCTTTTTGTCTTCAGCCTCCTTGTCCTTGTCGTCAAAAGGGTCATTGTTGGAGAAGAGTCCGAAGAAGCGGCGCGGAAGACTCGCGACCAAACTCACCACTTGCTGCCACGCGGCCTTGTCCTCGTCATCTCCGCGGTACTGGCTCGAGAGCTCCAGGTGCAGGCGGTCGTCCGGCATTTCGTCTCGGTGGCGCAGGTAGTGGATGACGACCGAGAGCGAGAGACGGAACTTGCTCAAGCTGCCTTCGCTCTTGTCAATCGCGTCGAGGAAAAGGCGACTGGACTCCTCAAAGAGGTACGAGAGTAGAATGAGCGCGAACGGCAACATGCCGAGCAGAAAGATGGCGCGGATGGTGAAGTGCGGGTCCATGCGCGCGCTCGGCAGGAAGATGGCGAAGAAGATCTCCATGAGGAACGTGAAGGAGAACATGAGGATCACCATGAGCACGAGGAAGGAGAAGTAGCCGAGACGGAACTGGCAGAGCGAGCGGTAGAACGCCCACTTGCCCTCCACCTTGGCGAGCTTCTTGAGCTCGGCGCGGCGGCCTACCATCGTCGACATCTTCTCATCGCGCTCGCTGCTCTGGTTGTGCAGCGCCGCGAGCAGCTCGGCGGGCGACTCGTCGTGCTTGGGGGACGCAGACGTGCGCAACATGGCGATGCTGCTTGGAGCGGCACGAGCTCAACGAACGGGCTGTTCCTCTGGGTCGTCTGTCCTGTGGCTCTGTGGCGCGCACCGCAAAGTCTCAAATGGCTGGCAAGCCGGATGGATGGCTTGTCACCTGGTTGCCGATGTCAGTCAACTGAAAACCTGCGACTTGTGAGCCAAGCCAGAAAGCAGCTGCTCGTTCCCACGTTTCTGAATCACCTAAAAACCTCACAAAAGTGGTGCATTTTGTATCGAAAGATCCTGATTTAACCTTAGAAAATGGACGAAAAACCTTGGTGGCCATTTTGCACAATCACTTGGCTTCGTTTGAACCCATCTCATCATTATTCTAGTTTATCAAAACTACAAAAAAAGCCATTGTCGTTATGTACGTACTGTAAAATCCAGCTCAACGCCACGACCGTTTTTGGCTTGCGTCTGATTGATGTCCAGTGGCGTTATTAATTGCGTGGCGCTGTTTTTACTTATACTGTATGGTTACAGCGTAACTTACTCCCATAATCCGTAACCTCTCATGTTCGCCACACACCACAACAAATTATTCGACGACGATGCTGCGTCTTGTGGTGACCCGATCGACTGCGCTGCGCTCCGCCGCTGCGTCCTCCTCGTTCTCGCGTGCGCTAGCCACGTCCGCCAGCAGCCGCGTCAAGATCCTCGGCTCCGACGACGCGTACACGCAGATCGCTACGGTGCGTTTGTTGCACATCTCCACCGGTGCTCTGGATTCGAGCAAAGATTCGTTCACAGTGGACATGTGCGGCTAACAATGGCTCTTTGTTGTTGTGGTGTGGCTACCTGCAATGGCATTGCCTATCACAGGAAGGAAGCGGCCGCAAGTCGATCGTGTACTTCACGGCGAAGTGGTGCCCTCCATGCAAGATGATCTCGCCAATCTACGATGAGCTCAGGTAATTTCCTCACAATGTACTTGCTTTTGGTAGTGCAATGCTAACGTATCGAACTCTATGACCCGTATTCACATGCAGCGCCAAGTACCCGGAGATCGAGTTCGCCAAGGTGGACGTCGACGAACTGAACGACACGACCTCAAAGGCGGGAGTGCGCGTAAGTGAATCCCCCTGTGCCTTGTCTCATTTTTTTTCATAGATGATCTCTCATGAGCTAACGTGGCGCTATTTGTTTCTGCAGTCGATGCCAACCTTCTTCGCGTTCAACGACGGCAAGCTGCAGCGAGAACTCTCGGTAAGCGCGCCTTATGACATCGTATTGATACGTTACACTGCCCGATCTAATCCGCGCTGTTGTGGTTTGCAAATTAATAGTTCTCTGGCGCCGATGAAGCTCTGTTGCGCGACAACATCAGCCAACTGAACGAACTGTAGATAAAGAACGGATAACAACGACTGAGCCACTAAAAAGCTATGAGACCAATAGCGAAATAACAACAATACAAAGCAACGAGATCCATTTCGGCCCAATCCAAAACACACGATTTTCATCAGTGCTGCGGTGCTTGCGCGGTCTTCACCAGCTCCGAGTTGATCGCAGCTGCGGCGGCTTCCACATCAGCAGCTCCGCCAATGGCAGCGATCACAGACACGCCCGCAGCTTCTCCTTCCTCGATGCAGCGCTGGATGCTTCTGTCTTTGAGCGAGAGCCCTCCGATCGCATACACTGGCACATTGAACTGCTGTGCCACGCGCGTGCACTCCCGCAGTCCCTCAATTCCGATCGTTTTACCATCGTTCGCGTTGGGCTTAGTGCTCGACGTGAACACCGGACCCGCACCCAGGTATGTTGCTCCACCCTCACATGCTGCTTTTGCCTGGATCCTGTCACGCACCGTCACACCGATGATCAAGTCCTTGCCTTCTGCGCGGAGCTTTTGCTGCAGCTGCGTGAGCGTCGCGTCTGTCTGACCGACATGCACGCCGTCAGCGTCGATCTCGAGCGCGAGCTCCAGCGAGTCGTTCACAATGAAAGGCACGTCGTACTGCTTGGTGATGTGGCGGATCTCCTTGGCGATGTCCAGCAGGAACGGCCTGGCATTAGAGTCGCTGGCGCTGGTGCTGCTTTCCCACTCGCGCTGGAGCTGCTGGTCGGCCTGCAGATCCGCCGCCGAGGGCTTCTGGCGCCACTGGACGAGCCCCGCGCCACCCCGGATCGCCTGCTCTACGATGTTCGCGAGATCCGCCGGCGCCACGCGCTCGCCCACGGACGGCGTGATGAAGTAGAGCATGCGCTGGCGGAGATTCGTCATCCTGTCTCGCTCGCTTGATGATGATTCACGGGTGATTCACACACACACATCGTATGTCTCACCCTTCACCGATGCAACTCAGGGCTGGCTGCAAGCAACTGCTACAAGCCTGGGTTCATCCATAGATCACGCATCAGGCCTTCAGCCACTCATCCAGAGGGGAAACTGAGTCATACCGATCTTGTACCGGTTAAACGATACCTTTGCTAATTGTTGCTCAGGTAATTGAGCAAGAAAACCATTATAAGAAGGCTCTTTTTATCTGTTTAGATCGATCATTGATATTATGAAGGCAAACAAAAATAGGAAGATATGCAAATCAATACCTGGTTTGGGGCGTTTTTTGCGCCACCACTCGTCGCTTGCACTTGAAACACCAAACAAGATGCAAGCAACGACGTGCGCGCAGCTCGTCGCATTCTTGAAAAAGATTCCTGGGACCCACCCACACGCACCAGCAGAAGCAGCGCCGGAGTGAAAAGATGGCGGAGCGACGCGCCAAGTACGGCGCCATCCCCAGTGACAGCGAGGCCAGCACTAGCGTGCACATCTCGGACGACCAGATCAGCCCGCTCATGCTGCGCGTGAACAAGACCAACAACACACTCAAGCCCTGGGAGTTCCCCGGCTGGGGCAACAACGCGCAGACCGTGCCAGACGAGCGTGAGCTCGCTGAGATCCAGGCACACCTTTCGATGGACCACCCGAAGCTCTCCGAGTGGCTCGCGACGGCGATCTGTGGCAACGACATCCTCTCGAGCTGCCTGTACGTGTCGGGCATCGTCGCGTCCAAGGCCGGCTTCCTGGCGCCAGTGGCACTTGCTGTCGTCGCCGGCGTGCTCTACTTGTACCGGTTCATCTATGGCGAGGTGGTGAACGCGATCCCGCTCAATGGTGGCTCATACAACGTGCTGCTCAACACCACGACCAAGCGCGTGGCGTCTGTGGCGGCGTCGCTGGCGATCCTCTCGTACATCGCGACGGGCGTCGTGTCCGGCACCTCGGCGTGCAACTACCTGGCGTCGCAGATTCCAAGCCTGCCGATTGTGCCGGCGACGATCGGTTTGCTCTTCTTCTTCGCGGTGCTCAGTCTCATCGGCATCACGGAGAGCGCGCTCGTGGCGCTGGCGATCTTCATCGCGCACTCGATCACGCTCGCAGTGCTTTGCGTGTTCTCGGCCATGTTCGTGTTCAACAACGACTTTGAGATCCTCAAGGCGAACTTCTCGACTGATTTCCCAGACATCAACCTGGCGGGCGACACTGTGACCGGCAACCTCTTCACCGCCGTGTTCTTCGGCACGTCAACCGCGATGCTTGGAATCTCGGGCTTTGAGTCATCCTCGCAGTTCGTTGAGGAGCAGGCCGACGGCGTGTTCCCAAAGACCCTTCGCGTAAGTCTACTCTGTGTGTATGCATGCATGTTGCATGGTGTCACTGGTAGTTTGCGATCATTAACAAACGTATTGCTTGTGCTATTACAAAATGCAGAACATGTGGTGGAGCGTGGCGATTTTCAACCCACTCATCTCGCTACTCTCGCTCGGCGTGCTGCCGCTCTTCGGCCCCAACAGTATCGTCGCGAACAAGGACACCGTGCTCGCGCAGATGGGTCTAGCGGTCGCTGGCGAGCACATGCAGACGCTGGTCGCGCTCGATGCCTTCATCGTACTCTCTGGCGCGGTGCTGACTGCCTACGTGGGCTTCATCGGTCTCATCCGTCGTCTCTCGAGCGACCGCGTGCTCCCGGGCTTTTTGCTCAGCGTTAACTCGCTGCGTGGTACGAACCACTTCATCATCATCGGTTACTTCTTCGTGTCGTCCAGCCTCGTGCTGATCCTCCACGGCGACACGGAGACGCTCTCGGGCGTGTACACGTACGCATTCCTGGGCCTCATGACGCTCTTCGGCTCGGGCTGCATGCTGCTCAAGTTCAAGCGTCCGGACCTCAAGCGAACCGTGAACGCGCCATGGTGGAGTTGCATCCTGGGCGTTGGCATGGTGATCACGACGTTCCTGGGCAACCTGCTGGGTGATCCGACAGTGCTCACGTACTTCTCGCTCTACTTCCTCTCGGTGCTCTCGCTCGTGTACCTCATGTTCGAGCGCACGTTCATCCTGCGCATCTGCCTCTATTGCCTGCAGCGCATCTGCCCGTCGCGCGGCAACGACAATCGCCGCAAGCACCAGCTGGCGCTCTCGGAGGAAGAAGAGGCAAACGTGCTGCGTACGGGCGCGCGCGGCGGCAAGACGATCGCGCGCTTCATCCAGGAGATCAACGAGCCGGCGGTGTTCTTCTTCTGCAAGCGTCCGAACCTGTCGATCATCAACAAGGCCATTTTGTACGTGCGCACGAACGAGCAGACGCACACGCTGTACGTTGTGCACTGCCACGAGAAGGGCAAGCCCGTGCCGGAGGGCTTCGAGGAGACCGTCGCGCTCTTCGACAACATTTACCTCAAGATCAAGATGAACTTTCTGAGCGTCGAGGGCCACTTCGGCCCCGCCATGGTCGAGTGGCTTTCGCGCAAGTACGACCAGCCGAAGAACATGATGTTTATCAAGCAGCCGAACAACGACTTTGCGCACACGATCGCGTCGCTCGGCGGCGTACGCGTGATCACGGGCTAAGAAATTGAACGGTCCAGGAGCCTCGCGGGTGGTCGAGGTTACAGGAGTCATACACCCTAGCCCACCACCAGCAAGCAGTGAGGAGACTCGCATTTGAATATTTTTTGATTTTGTTGTTTGGACGACAGTACTTGTAACCAACACTTCTGCTGTCGTCCCATTTCCAGCCTAGTTACGCTGGTCACACACTGCTAGCTCAATATAAACGCTTTCATTGAAAATGCATCTTCAGCGAGGCGACACCTTCGATTATCTATTAAGCAAGAAGTCGAGGTGGTAAGCAGGTGACGCCTCGTCGACCGTGGTGCTGGCGGCTCCAGTTGGACCCTTTCTCCAATATGCGAAAGAGTCCCTCCAAACGATAGAGGTCCCACTAAGTAAGCTGGAGCAGCGAATGTTGACTTAGGCAACGACAGTGATGCTGTGATGGAAAGAAGAATCACGGAACCAGACAGAGCTCTTCGCTTGTGAGCTGCTGGAAAGAAGGTCTCGCAACCTCGTCATGCGCGAGGGACTTTCAGAAGGGCTGGCTGAAAGGAGGAGGAAATTCAAGTTGGAGAGACACTGGTGGTGGTGGAAAGCCTGCTGCTCGAAATAGGGAGAGGGTGAAGGTGAGGCCTCGAAGAGAGACCGCCGACTCATGTCGCGCCGACATGTGCAATGCCGCACGCCAAAATGTCTCCCAAGACATTAGGTTGCTTTGTGAAGTTGTGACGGTGAGACGTGGAGAGATGACTGAAAATCCTTTGTTGAGGCGACTGTTCAATAGATCGGAAGCGATCATGGCGAGGCACAAGATTAAGATCTTTAGTCGCATGTATCTGCAAAGTGAGTTTGGTTCAGCCAAAGTGATGGATACTAGGAAGCTGCGTCCTGTTATTCTGCTGTATGTTATGCAACTCGGGGTTCTTTATTGATGATGCTTAAATACCGCTCTTAGATAATATATACAGATGATCTTCTTTTTAACTTAGTTGCTCTACTCCATGATCGTCGGCAGCAGGGCAAACTTCCTGTGTCGACGGAACTCCTGGTTGTGAAAGCGTGCCTCCTGCTCTTCCAGCTTCTTCACGCGCTTGGCCGCGGAAGACAAGTGCACCTTGCGAGCGCGCGAGCGCTGGTCCGATCGACGCGGACCGTTGCCGCCCGAGATACTTCCTCGAGAGAAATTGAGCAGGTCGTTACGCATGCCTCCCGCAGCGCCAGGGTCCGAGAAGCGGCCCGCAGACGACTGGGTCTGGAATTTCACGTTCTCCCAGTCCGACAAACTGTTAGGTCGCGCTGGGACATCCTCGTTCCAGGACTGGGTGCGAACTTTCCGCTCAGGCTTCTTCTCTTTGTTGTAAGCCAGTAGGTTCGGCATCGTCTTCAGCTTGGCTTTCAGCACGCGGCCTTCCATCTCGATCGCCGATACCCTCTCGCTCGGGCGCTCCTCTGTGACTGTGTTTCGATCTTCCGATGGACCGTTGTTTTCACGTTCTTGATTGTTGGCATTGCTGCTGATGCTGCTGGCGCGCGCATCTTCCAGACCTTCGATGCCGCTAAGTCTGTCAAGGCGATCTGGAACAGACGCTGGGGTCCTGGCACCTACAGGAGTCATCGATGGTCTGTCGTCTGGACCGGATGAGAACTTGGTGTACAGCTCGATCTCGGAATCGCTCATGTTGACGTTCAGGAACGAGTACCGCATGTCGTTGACCATGAGGAATTGGTCCATGAGCGGTCGTGTCTGGCAGGTCATGCTTTCCTTGCACGTGCGCGCGTGCTTGGCGACAGCGTCTAGGAACGAGTTCAGCCCGACGCGGCGCGTCTCGAGCGTCGACTCCTTGAGGTTGCCGAACCACTTGCGGTGCGGGAACTGCACGAAGCATGTGCGCTTGGCCATGATGGAGCAGTGGTCGCACATGTCACCCTCCTTGATGGCGTTCTCGAGCTTGATGCGCAGCTCGCGGAACTCCGAGTAGCGGCGGTACACGGTCCAGTTGAGTCCGGGTGAGCGCTCATCCGAGACGCGGATGATGAACTGTGTGTACGAGTGCGCGTTCGTGGCCGTGGGCTTGGCCACGTGCGCGATGGACGTGTGCAGCACGCTCGGGTTGTGCACCACCATCTTGGTTTGCGTGCTGCTGTTCGGGTTCGCGCACGTTCGCGTGCTATTTATTTCGTTCGGGTCTGCTGTGCTTGTCGAGACTCGATGCACACGATCGCAGGAGCTGCTGTTTGCTGTGACTGTTTGCTGCTGCTGTTGCTGGGATATGGGAATGCGGGCGGGGCTCTGTGCGTCAGCCTGCGGAAAGTGAAATGAAACAACTGGGCTGGCGGGCGGGGGGGGCGAACGAAAATGAAGGCAACCTGGGCAAGCAGATGTGAGTGCTCAGGCTTTCAGGCGTGGTCACGCTCAGCCAGAAAACAACGTGGGAAAGGGGAAGAGCAGTGCGGACGTTTTCTATTCGCGCAAATCGGCGTATCAGGGAGAGTAGGGAAGGGTAGGGTTCAGCGTACGGTAGATCTTCCCGGTTCAGGCTGCGGAAAGCCTGTATGTTCACATACCCTCCTAAACGCGAAATGTACGACTAATTTTTCAGCTTTTCTTTTGTAAGAGGGCATAGAATCGTAAAGGTAAAAATCTTTAGTACTTGTAGTCTAATGTATCGTTTTGTAGAGGGTATATCTAAATATCAATAAACAAATCCTGTTATAACTGATTAATTCCGGCAAATCTGTCTGGTGACGCGAAGACCGACACTCAGCCGTTTGTTCGCTGAAAGAGGAGAGGAGACTGGCTCCTGCACAGTAATTGTATCGGTGGTCTTTACACTTTTGGTTTTCTGTGACGAAGACGCGCGCGCAAGAGAGAGAGAGCTGAAAGTGGTCAAGTGCTTGCACCAAAATGACCCGAAGGAGCTGCTGTTCGTGAATGGTCAGGTGGACAACAGCGGCAACAACAATCTCCTGGTCTGCCTCTCAGCGAGGGACTATTCCAACAACAACAGCAAGACAACAGCAAGCAAGCGCGGCGCTATAGCCACCTGGCCGGCAACCAGTTGGTTTGATATCAGGCGCATTGTGGGTGGATTGGCAGGAGATTACCCCAATCCCTAGTCGGTTTCCTCTTCTTCAACTCTTCTTTTTCTCCTTCAATCAACACCGGAGAACACTGAGAACAAAGCTAGCGACACGATTTTGCGAGACATCTGGCGTACATGTCCGGATGAAAAGGCAGCAAACTGACTTTTTCTACGCATTTTTTGACGACAAGCCTAGCCCGCTTTGCGGCACACCAGCTTCTAGTCTCAAGCAATTGGACCTTCGAGCTATACAGGTTGTTTAGTACGGATAGAAAATGCTGGAAGCTCGTATAGTGCAACAATCATGTGCCTTTTCATGATCATAAATCTGTGCCTCCAGCCATGCGTTGATGACTTTTGGACTGTTGGGTACATCCATCATCTCCCTCTGGCAAGTCAGCAGTCTGTCTGTCAGTCTGCTCCCGAATCTCAGAGTGAATGATTGTCTTCTCTCTGAATTTCTTTTGGTGCAATAACCACAGCCTCCTTTGTTGTGGTCTCGATGGCTGCAGAGAGCGCGGGAGAGGACGCCATCGCAGCTCAAGCACCAGACTGGCGACGCGCGAACGGCATGACCGTTTGTTTGATTCTCTTGGGTGAGGTGACGCCACCTTTTGCATTGCGCAGGTGGCTTCGCTCTTCTCGTAAATGAAGGTCAAGATTTGAGTCGTTTGTGAGATTGCAGAGTCTCCCGTTTCGATGAGCTACAGTCACACCAGCAACGCGGCTGGAATGACGGCGTTCCAGTCACCTTCGCCTGCTCTCTACAGAAGAGTCGTACAGTTTATTCATTTTGCACCGGGCTCTGTTCAAAATCCCGCGCTCCTCATCAGCATGTCAGCATGAGCGGAAGCTATTGTGATTGTATTGTATGCGCTTTGATGCGTCGTGTGCATTGTACTAACGCACATTGCGATTGTATCGTGTTGCAGACTGCCGGCGACCGCCTCTGCTGTCAGTAAGGTGACGCGGTCGAGTTTTTGCTCCGCAAGCACGGCAAGTCAGTCGTAAACGAGCAGCTTCAGTTGGATCGCATCGCGGATTCTGCGATGACGATGACGATCTCGCGCGCATCGTCGACACTGATCCGCAACATCAAGTCGGCCGCGCACGAACAGTAGCTCGCGGCGATGTACTGCGACATGGCGTCGGGCAAGGTCAATACGCTACTCGGTGCGCTCAAGAATGACATGAGGCTCGACGACCCTCTGAGCGCAATCGCCAATGAATTGCTCACGCACGAAAAGTACATCTCGAGCGACGCGACTGGCGTCAAGCTGTAAGCCGAGCAGCGACTACACACAACGCATTTGCACCTCTAAACGGGTGTCATCATGTACGCAGCCATTTTCCTAGCCATCTGTCTTTAGCCATATCCCAAGACAACAGTCACAACGATAATCCTCGCAAACAAAGTGCAATTCAAGACACAATATAAACTTACGTTTGTTAACCTATTCAAGCTGAACTACCATGAAGGCGCTGGCGATACAGGCTCATTCAAAAGAAATTTGGACGAAGACCTGTTCACAAACTGGTAAAGCTGGCTCGATGGCGATGGTGCAGATTGGTGTCGAGCATGATCTACGACAACGACGACACCACCCACCCCATGACCAGACTGTTGTTTCTTCGCCCGTTTCTTGCTCGCCTGCTCCTGGCGGTCGGAGACCTCGGAACGCCTTTTGGTACTCTACAATTTCTTCTGTTGGCTTTGTTTCTTGAGGGTGCCATTCAGCAGACTGATCTCTAGCTCTTGAGCCTTGATATTGATCGCACACTGGCTGCACACTGTGTCGCTTTCCAGGGTTTCGCTTGTAAGTCGCTGGTTCTGCTTCGATGTCCACATTTCGCTGAAGTCCTTGAGGAACCACTCCGTAAGCTCTACGTATCCC
>JALBYZ010000207.1:0-44137 GCA_038050575.1 Globisporangium mamillatum | reverse complement strand
AGCCAAACGAATGGAGTACTTTTCGCGTTCTTTGTGCGTATGAACCACACCTGAGAGTGACCGCAGAGTGACCGCTGGTCCTTTGATCTTTCTTGATGTGTTTAACTTTCTTGATTTCTCTCGCTATCCTCATCTTGCTTCACACCAGGGGCGATAAACTGCTGTTGTTGGCGCTAGGATCGTTCTGACGAGCACACAGCGAAAACGTCGATCATACTGCGCGCAGCAGCAGTCGGTGACGCTCCCGCCTTTGACTCTTCGTTTTCTCTTTTTGCTCTGGAATCGACGCTCGTTTACTCGATCTTGAGTACTTCGATCTCAAAGATCAGCGTCGAGTTGGGCTGAATTGTAAAGAGCGAGAAACTGAGGGTTAAGGGGACCAACCAGCACATTGTTCATGAACACACACAGTACCATCGCCGACAGTGATGCATTCCATACATACACACACAAGCACACAGACGCATATATAGTACAGTCATCACAGACCAACTTGTAAAAAGAAGGATATCCCCACGCCTTGAAGCCGCGCGCGCCGTACGCGTAGTCGGGCGAGCACGTCAGACGCGCCTTCTCGCCGAGCTTCATACCGAGTACACCCTCGTCCCAGCCCTTGATCACCTGGCCGAGGCCGACCTGGAACGCGAACGGCTCCTGCCCAGGGTCCTTCGTGCTATCGGTTGGTTGATTGTGTTGCGATAGCGTGCAAAATAAAGAAGAGGGAAGCAAAGCGTGAGCACGTGGGTGAAAGCAATCGTTCCTGTTGTGTCACACACACACACACACACACACACACACACACGTACCTCCAGAACTTCTGCGCGAGGTCGTTGTCCTTGCCGTAGCCCGTACAGTGCACCGTCACGTTCGCGCCCTTGGTCGGCGTCGCGCCGCTGCCTTCCGCCAGGATCTCCTTCGTCACGCCCATTTTGAATCTTCTTTGTACTCTTTTGTCAACGAAAATGCTGTTGAACTCATTGGTGGGCGTGCTGAGGTTACACGAATGTTGTGTGAAGAGCAGTGTGAAAATACACACACAAAATGAACAGAGTATTTTTGCATTGGGATAAAATGATACGGTACCCCATTTACAAATGGATCAAATTTTGAATGCATGAAATAGGACAGAAATGCCTCACGGGATGGACGTAATTTCTTTCTTTTTCCTTTTTTCCTCTCGTCGTTGTCGTCTCGATATAAAAGCCAACTCTAAAGCCAAGAGAGTGGAAAAAATGCTCACGCCGCTGGAGAAATGGGCGGCCGCGCGGCTCGAGGCGCTCGGCGTGGACGGCGTGTTCGCGCCGTACATCGTGGCCATGCTGAGCGCCGACAGCGGCGACGAACCGGAGGACGTGCAGTTCAACATCCACCAGGTGCTCATGGGCTGGCTCTCGCCCGAAGACGAGGTGCGTTGGGAAGACACTGAGCCATTTTGATGGCTCAAATGAATGACTGGGCGGTAGCTCTCTTTGTGGACGGTTGACACTGAACGTGGTATGGTGTATGCGCTTGCGATGGTTGTACAGGACAAGGCGCACGAGTTCGTGGAGGATCTGGCCAAGTTCTTCGCGAACCCGTCACTGCTCGCGGCAGACGAAGCGGCGTCAGCGGCGGCAAAGCGCGCGATGATGCTGTCAGCGAGCAATGACTTTGAACACGACGACGCGTTCATGAGCAAGATTGCGCAGAGCATCATCGACGACGACGACGATGATGAAGAGGATGCAGGTAGCAAGAGATTCCAGAGGAGTCACGCAGCGAATGGCGGAGCTGGTGGAGTGTCGTTGTTCGGTGCGAGGCGCAGCAGCAAGAGCGCGGTGGGCTTCCACGACATCCTGGCGGAGGACGGTGAGCTCAAGGCCGACGCGCCGCTATTTGTGCCCGGTGGGGTATCGGTACGATAGTCTGTTTCTGGATGCCGTGTGTATGTATCTACGTTCCTACATGAGTTTGTATTTGTATGTGCGTCTTGCTTTCTGTTGTTGTTAAATATTTGTGTCGGTAGAAGTACACGCCTCCAAACAGCACAGGTGACGACAGCGACGAAGATCCGCAGGACGGCGTGTATGGCTACGGCTACGAAGGTGAGGATGAGCTCGAGTACCAGAACAGAGATGACAGGGACGGAGAGGGTGAAGATAGCGAGTACGTTTCTGGAAACGATGAGGACGAGCAGGAGGAGATCATGGACGCGCTCGCGGACGAAGAGAGTTTCTTCTGGTCCGTCGCGTTCGAGGTACGCTGCACTGGTAGCTAGCTACCAACCGAACCGTGAGAGTTGCATGGTCTCTGAGCCTGACGTGTGAGTGGATTTGTCTGTTTCGTTTGTAGCTCGTGGGCCACTTGCAGCTCAAGTTCCCAGACATTGAGCCGACGCGCATTGGTGACTTGCTGCGTCTCGTAGCGCTGGATGCGAACAAGGCGCATGCGGTGCTCAAGGCCACGCTGGAGCGAGAGGCGCTCGGGACGGCCCAAGTGTGTCGCCACTACCTGGCAGGTGACTGCCGTCGCGCAGATTGCATGGTAAAATGAACAAGACCTGCCTTGCCGCTGCTATGTTCTATCTGTCTTAGCTAATCATTCTCGCCGGTCCTCTTATAATCTGTCTATTAGTTTCTGCACGAGACCCACGCGATCACGTGCCGATTCTGGCTCCGTGGGACGTGTCTCCAGGGCGAGCACTGCGTGTTCTCGCACAACTTCACCGAGTTTTACAAGCTCGATGAGGATGAGTTGGCACGCCGCGACTACGACAGCGAAGACGAGCTCGACGACGCCGAGGGCGTGCTGAACTTTGAAGCCGAGGACATGTTTCCGTCACTGCAGGGCAACTCGCAACCAGCGCCGCCGTCGTCGTCATCGTCGTCGTACGCAAACAACGAGACCGTAAGTGGCGTGAACAGCTTGTCGATGAACTTTGCGCGCGCAGTGTCGCTGCAGCCAGCCGCCCCGGCACCAGGCATGAACCACAAATACAGCAACGGGTACTCTGCAACGCAGCAGCGGCACGCGCCAGCGCCGCCACAGCATCCGCTGTACCATAAGGATGGCGCGTACAACGGTCGGTGGGTGTCCACAGGCGCGGCGGTGACGTCACAGTACCTGGATCTTCGCGAGAAGGCGTATCAGCTGGCGTGTGCGCGAAATAAATGCTTCATGGGCGCCACACAAGCGTACAGGAGGTACGTCATATGGCTATGATTGATACTTGTGAAGAGCCTATTTCCAATGGCTCGTCGTTGTGTATGTCTGTGTTTGTTTGCACAGTGGGAACAAGGCGCTGGCGAAGAGCCTCTCCAAGCAGGGGCACGAGCTGAACGTGCAGATGAAGCAGTGCCACTTTATGGCGGCGCAGATGATCTTCGAGTCGCGCAATTCGTCCAGCCAGCTGTACACGGAGCACCTAATGGATCTCCACGGACTGCACGTCGCGGAAGCCGTGGAGTTTCTCGGCCAGATGCTCCCGAAGCTCGCGGACGAAGGGCTCGAGACCATGTATCTCGTCACAGGCTCGGGCCACCACTCGAAAGGTCCTCAGTCGAACGCGCGACTGCTCCCAGCGGTCGAGCAGTTCCTCGTCGCGGAAGGGTACCAGTTTGCGCCGGTCGCGGATGCAAGGGGGTACGTCGGCATGCTCATGGTGGATCTCCGGTGGTAGCAGAGCTGTAGTGCTGTGGTGAGGGTTGCTGTTTTGCCATGAGTGAGGGAGTTGGTCGTAACGTACTCGGGTCGCGTGAAGGAAAAACAGGGATGGTTGGGCATTCACGTGTGCACATGTGCGCTTTTGGGCTTGTTGAGGAGGGAAAACACACATACGGGAAGGAAATGAAGAGGAGGAATAACAAACACACGCACTAGTTGGACAAACATTCGTTGCTCTTGTTGCTGGACTTCATGTGTATGTTACATCTTGAGAGGCCTGCTGCTGGGGATGGCTGTTTGTTGTGGTATGGCTCGTTCCAGTGCTACCTGTCCAGGTGAGACCATCGAAGCTCTGATTTATCAGCAGCTTTCATTCACTCGCTGAGTTATCAAGGTACCTACAGTGAATTGAGAAGCGTGGAGTAACTGCTGGCATAGAAATCCAACAGCCGATAACAGAAAATAACGGCGCGTGTGGAACAACTTGCGGACTGTTGCAGGGGTTCTGATTTGATTTGCTTTAATTGATTTAGTGTTGTTGTTTAAATTATAAGACGCAGGTGGAGCTGTCTGTGTGCTGCTCCCCTTCTTCTCCTTCTTCGGCCATGCTGCAGTGGTTGATGTGGAAGCGGATCATGTCGTCCAGCAGACTGTACTTGCGCTTGGGCTGCTCCAGCAACAACGACAGCATGCTCTCGCTCTCGAGCTCCACATCCATGGCTGACGACGACGACATGTCCATATCCACGTCTTCATCGCCAATGTCTTGGTCGAGGATCGCCACCAGCGCATCCAGTTGGTCAGCTGGTGGTTGAGTTAGTGGTGGCGCCATTGGCAGTGCGGTTGGTTGATATGTGTGGGTTCCTACTGCACTCGCGCTCAGAGAGGCTGTCGATAGCAGCGCGCCGCTCAACAGCTCCTGCTTGACCTGCTCTTCGTGCTGCTCTTGCTCTTCTTCTTCGTATCGTTCTCGCATCAGCTCATCGCCGCCGACCGAGCTCTCGTACTCATCGCACGAAGAGCTCGTGCTATACGTGCTGTGCTTCAAGTCGAACGGGTCCACGTGCGGGTGGTGGCCCTTGATGTGGCGGTTTAGGTTGCCCGCTGTGCTGAACGTCTTGCCGCACGCCGGCACGGGACACACGTGCACAGGGATGCCCAAGTGGAACTTCATGTGCTTCTCGAGCTTGTTCTCGCTGCGGAACGCGCAGATGCAGCCGTCGACGGGACACTTGAGTGGCTTGATCGGGCCGTGGAGGCGCTTGTGACGCGACAGGTTGCCAGGGGTGCTGAATCTACGTCCGCACGTCTTCACGGGACACACGTGCTGCTTGCGGCCGCCGTTCGCGGCCTTGTCTTTGCTGCCGACGTCGCCGTAGCGGAGGTACGCGTAGTGCTGCAGCAACTCGCGGTCGAGCATGGTCGCGGTCGTCGTCATTGGTTCGAGCGGCTTCAGGGACGGCGGCATCGACTGCGCTTGCTGCTGCGCTGGCGAGGACGAGGACGAGGAGGTCAGGGGCGAGCTGGCGCCGAGCATGGCGATCTTGGTCGCGTCGACGTCGCTTCTACTGCTAAAGAACAAGTCTGAGCCTCCACCGATGCGCATGGCGAGCATGAGAACTTGTGTGGTGTGCTGCTGTGGCGGTGGCTAGTGCTGCGCAAGTCTGGAAATGAGTTTGAGGCTCGGGCGGGAGTGATAGAGGGTGTGTTTCTATTGGGCTTGCTTGCTGAGTGGGGCGGGCGGGCGACTGGGGCGGAGATGCGCTCCGCTGCCGCCTCCTGCTGAGTCGGTCCGCCTCTGAGAAAAACAGGCGGTTTCCTGTACCGTAGACCAGCAGTTGCGGAAATGTGGCTCGACTCAGGAGCTGGTTGGTACACTGTACCATCTCAGAGCGTCTGAGGTATGCCTTCTTGCTTGCATGTGGCTCGTGTCGTGTGAGATGGAATGGTAAGCTTTTTGGCTTAAGTGAACACTCTTCTTGCGAATGCACCAGTAAAACATGGGAAGGATTGCTGGGTACAGGCAGCTCGATGGGATTGTTTGTGTGGTTTTTTAGTTTCCGGCCGTTTTGGCTGTCCATTGCTGTATTATTTATTCGTCGTGGCCGTGAGACACAAGCAACAGGAAGGAAGGATACGAAAGTGCGAGGGAAGAAGGAAGACTCTAAGGACACACAGCGAAATGCCAAAATAGCGCAGTGATAAGTGGTAACATCGTGGGCTCAACGGTGGGTACGAATAATTAGACGCGCGCGCACAAGGTTGGGGTGTTTCGCTATGGACGGATTGGGTTTTTCATGAAATCCACGAACGGACGTGGCTCTTCTTCGTTGCGCGATACGATGCAATGCGATGTGACTCGATTTGAGCCAGGGACGCACGCAAGATACAGTCCAATCCTGTTCAGATTCTTCTTCTTGGCAGCAATATCCTTCCTATTATGATAATAATATATAATCTATCAACATACTCTTTTTAAAATATATATTCAACGAAAAGAGTGCTCATGCGAATGAGGAGGGTCGCGTCCTGGCTCAGCTGTGCGTGAGCGAGCGAAAACAGTCTGTCAAATCACTCGCGGGATCCGAACCGTGCCATGCCCATCTTTTCTCACAACAATGGTCCCAGCACAGCGAACATAGCGAAGAGCATGCACAAGTGAATACGAAGCGCTGGTTGCAAAAAATCTGGCAGTGTCATGTCTTCAAGGTTGCCCCGCTCAGCGTTGTGTCTGTCTCTTCGAGCGACCACGTCTCAAGAACCAGCAACACGGAAGGCGGGGTGCCTGGGCTCGTAAGAGCAAGCTGCTGGGCTCGTGATTTCTCCCGTGCGGTCAGTTCTCAGTGTATAAGGTACTGACGCCTGACTGTTGAGACTTCAACGTAAAGACATCACAATTTAGCAATAGATTTGAGGCAGATCAGATCGAACGGAACAGGTCAGGTGTCCACATGACCATCAGCCCGCAGCACGGGCGCGATGGCGCGTGAGAAAGGTAAACAGCGTAAGCACTTGCTTCTTCAGAATGCGGAAACCAGATTTGTATTTTGGCTTCGCCGTTTGACGCGTGAGTGCGGAGAGCTAGTACGGTACTAGTATATACGAGGCTTCTTCGTCTTCATGCGCAGTACGTCACGTCCGACAGTAGACGCGGAGCCACATCGCATGCAAGTGCAGCCCATGTCCATCCGTGCACCAGAATTGGGTTTCCAGAGTCCTGTTGCCACACTGCGTCCACCAAGAAATGTGCATTCACGTCAACACGTCCGTTGCCCACCTAGTTCACGCAAACGAAATTTAGGTCTCACTTCGCCGTGGTCCTTCAATACTCAATGATCCTGGATCTTCGTTCATTCCACAGACGAAAGACGAGCGACTACGTATATAGTAACTTATCAAGAGGTAAAAGCAAGCAGCTGTCCACGCAACCACAGTGCGGCCGCAGTGTACTGTGCTAGTTGTTCGCCGGGTGTGACGAATGCTATATGACTCAATATCGGCTCGCGCGCTGTCTATACATGCGAGGGCATGTTGGCGCCGGGCCAGTCGGGCAATCTCAGCAAACTGCTTCAGTAGAGTACCCGAGCCGACCACTTTTCCCAGAATGTCCCGAGTATCCGATTCGACAGGTAACGGCGCGATGTCGAAAGCCCTCTCTCAATGCGCTGCTTACTTGCTTTTCCATTACGCGCCTGGGCCATTTTCCTATTCATTCCGAGGCAGAGACACAAATTGCCAGCAAAGGGAAAAAACGAAGCAGAGCAAACTGACCATGCTGGAGAAGATCTTGTGGAAGAAAGTACTGGGGAACCGGGAGCTTTTCGTGATCACCAAGTATTTCCAGCCGCTCGCGCACCGATCGCAAGTGTACACGGAGCAGCAGGAGCAGCTTGGTCGTCCGCTGTCGCCGTCGCTCACCGTGTACAAGCAGGCGGTGCCAGCGATCTCGTCGATCACGAACCGCATGTGCGGGATCGCGCTCTCGCTGGGCTTTGGTGCGGCAGGTGCGGCTGCTTCAGTTGGTGGAGACGTCCCGTCACTGATCTACGCGGCACAGGACGCCGTTCCAGGGTTCATCTACATCTCAAAGTTCGCTGTCGCGTTCCCGTTCGCGTACCACTGGCTGGCTGGAATGCGTCATCAGGTAGGTTTGCCCCCCACAGCGTTGCGCATCGACGATTTTGCTGGCTTGGCATGTGATTTCGGAGGTTGACTGACTGACTAATGGGTGCTCTCTCTTTGTGTGTGGCAGATCTGGAACTATCAAAATCCGGATCTCATGAACTTGCAGTTTGCACCAAAGTCGAGCTATGCGATTTTCACGATTGCCGCTCTCTTGGGTGTGGCAGCGACCGGGTACACGATTCGGTCTCCGATTTACAAGGAGCAGGGGTCGAAGCAGCAGCAGCACTAGCCATCTAAGCCACGGGTGTTTGAGGTTGTTTGTGCATTTTCTTTTAAATTGTTGAAGCTGCGTAGAATAAACTTCCGATGATGAGGGTGTATGCAGCTCACACTTTTTCCATCTCTTGCGTGTAATCTGACCTGCAAGCACACAAAGGTTAGCGTCGTCTACGAACCACTCACTCGCACCTTCTCAATGATGTAGGCACTTTGTTCACGAGGAGCTTTGAATCGATCACATGGCACCACAACATTTCTCTCTCTTTCTCAATACTCTGAATCACGAGAAGAGATGGATTAATCACATGTGCCGCGTATAAATGAGAAGAGCAGAGGCTAAAAGGCATGTGAACTGACTGCTTGTCGTCGTCCTTGTTTGTTTGTTTTTCACACGGAGGTGGGTGCTGTATTCTTCAATGTAATAGTTGGGTTCATGGCTGCTTTGGCTGGGCAATTATTCGCTCTTCTCTTCCGCGGCTGGGCGCTTGATCGTGTAGAGTGCGGCGCCGAGGCTGAGCGCGACCGAGGCGCCGTAGAGCGCGTAGCTGGTCTTTGGTCCGTCAACGTTGTTGATGAACTGAGGAGCGTTGTCCCAAACCTACAACATACGATCATTCATACACGCAGACGGACACATTAGAACAAGTTCACCCAACGACCGCTCTCTCCGCGCATCAAAACAAATATCATCGTCGTGCTAACGAAAGAGAGGACGTACCACGTGACGAGCAGCGCTGAGCGAGTGATATGTGATTGGGAACGCGACGAGGAATTTGGACACTGGCGCGAAGCCCGGGATCATGTCCTGCGCGGCGTAGATGAGCGATGGGACGTCGCCGCCGATCGCAGCGAACGCGGCGCCGCCGGTGAAGCCAAGCGTGAGGCCGACGGCCGTCGCGCGGTTCGTGATCGACGAGATGGCGGTGATCGGGAACGCGTAGATGCTCACGTGCGGAGACACCGGGCGGCCGAGCGCGGCCTGGCGCTCGGAGTACGACGGCGTGGAGGTAGACATGGCGCGCGCGGCGGTGGCGCGGACCGCGGCGGTCTGCGCGGTCTTCTTGGCGGCGACGAGGAGGCTCATGCTGGCTATGCTGCTGGCTGTGCTGCTGGAGTGGGGGAATGAATGCTCCGGTGGTTATTCGCTGCCTCACGCCAAGAAAGCAAGGAAGGACGAGGAGTTCCTCCCTCCCCCTTGCTTGCAGTTGCGCAATATCGTAGAGTGTAAGTGAATACCTTGCTATACCGATCTCTTCAAAATAGAAAGCATGTCTTAAACACTTAACATTATCCTATTTAATCGTATACCCTTTCAAGACAGATCAGTTATCCAACACTGCCTTCTAGTGTGGTCCACGCGCAAGGGGATTTTGCGGTGGTCCAGCTCAGATGGAGTGGCCCACCTTGCATTTGTTTTGTTGCTCTCATCCCGTGTGATGCGTGAAACTGCTGTCTAATTCGGGAATTTGGTTGCTTTACGGGATGCGTTCCTCGTTTAGTGAGCGCTGCTTTGGCGGGCGGCTGGGAAGCGAAGGCTCGCTCGCAACGCAGAGCAACAAGACTGTGAAAGAGAAGGAAGATGCTGCCAACGACCGGACTGCGCCGCGCTGTGGCGCTCAGCTCGCGCGTGCAGAGCCAGCGCCGCTTCGGTGGATCGCTCTCGAAGAACAAACACATCGAGGTGCGTCGATGTCCGCATGTTATTGCTGTTGTTGTACTGCGCACGACGTGTGCTCACGGCATATTTTGACTCTCTTTGCGTGTGTGTGTTTTGTGTATGGATGAGCAGAACTACAGCAACTGGCGCGGAGACTCGGAGAAGCGCTTCAAGTTCGACAAGAACTTCTTCCAGGCCATGGCTGTGTGGGGCATCATCCCGTTCACGGTCTACTACGCCGTCGCCTCGGGCGAGCGCGTACGTTGGTTTTGTTTGTTTGATTGCCTTCCGTTATTGCGCGGCAGAGCTGCTCTAATCTGTGCCTGTATTGCTTTGTTACTGTGAACAGCGCACCCGCGACCTGAACAACGGCCTCCCAGACTCCTTCCGCCAGTAAGCAAGCGATCATTAATGACGGCAGGAAGCGAGAGCGAGAATGGAGGAGCCCCACATAATTGATTGAGGTTGCTGCCATTACGAAGCGATGGAGAGAGAAAGAGAGAGATAACCAGTGATAACCAGTGTGGAAATTTAACAACAAAGAATAATCTGCGAGCGCTGTGTGTGTGTGTGTCGATTGTGGCGGCCAAACGAATTCCCCATGGATCAAGTTGTATGAATGAATATGTGGCTTCTTGGTGTGTGTTGGTTTATTTGGATCTGTTTGTCTGTGTTAGGCAACGATTGGCTGAAAACAATTTATGAAAACTATCTGATTGGATGGAAATTATTTGGGAGTATTTCATTGGTTGAAAACGGAAGGAAAGTGCAGGCTTTCCGCATTTTCACAACTGAAAAGTGACAGCGCCAAGCAAACCCCAAGAGCAACAGCAACATGCAGCAGCGCAGCAGCAGTCCAGAAGAAGACGCCGTCGCGGCATTCTACGCGCGCATCATGCAGCGCGTCTGCGCGTTGTTCCGCGAACTGGACACGAGCAACAATGCGGATGTTGCAGCGCTGATCAAAATAGTGCGTTCGTTGGCTGCGAGTTGGTGTGGTGCATTGTCGCCAAGATCCCACATCATATGCAAGTTGATAAACTAACTTATCCGTGTCTTTTTTGCTTCTGGGCGATAGAAATGGAGGTATCGAGTCGCCTGCTACACGGGAATCCAGTGGCAGAAAGATACCACGCTCGCGGCTCTCGATGCGTCTCCAGTTGCTGTCGTTGGTGCAAATGCAGAAGCGGTAGAAGCGTCAAGAAGCGACGTGGCCAGCTCTCATGGGAATGCATCTGGAACCGTGGTAGCTGATACCAGAACCTTGGCGACTACTGTGGGGACAGAGAGCCGACCGCTGCAAAGAAGTGCAGCTGGACGCGCTGTAGGGAGCTCCGGCAACTCAATCGTAAGCATGAGATCGGGTCGTTATGGCTAAATGTGTTGTGTCCTTGCTGAATTGTGCGGGTTTTGGGCATGTGTGTGTGTTTGTGTTTGTATTTGTGTAGGTGAGCTCAAGCAGTCCACCTCAGTCCATCTTCGCCAAGATGGTAAGGCTTGTCTAGCATTGCAGATGCTGAAGCATGATGTATCGATGATGCTTAACGCCTAGACTGGTGATGATATTTCAGCTCGGCGCGAAACGAAAGATTAACCAGATGGATGGCGCAAATGAAGATGACAACGATGACAGCGACGGCGTTGTTGCAGCAGAGGAGAGCTCCGAGATCGTCACGTCGCCTCTTGGGGATGATGCTGGCTCTTTCGATGTTCTAACCACGTCCAGCAGTGAAGTCTCCGCCGTGCTGGCCCCCGTGTGGGGATTGCCAGTGAGCGGGTTCTCAAGCCAACTCTCGGCCCGCTCTGCAAAGTTCAAGTACCGGAGGAAATTCCGCGACTTCCACGGAAGGCTGAGCGCGATCATTCTCACTCTCACACGACCGCTGCTCTCAAGGGATATTGTCCATCCAGGTCATTTTTTGTGGCTCAATGACGAACGCGTTGCCTCCAGCGGAGAAGCTTCAAGCGATGGCAGCAGAGGACGGATGGTGGAAGTCGTTCGCTTGAGCAGCGAGCAATTCGACGAGATCTACGTGAGATTGCCTGATGGATCGACAGTCGTCGTGAACAAGGCGTCGACTCAACGGTTCTACGAGTACATCATCGCAAGAGGCGTGCTCCAGCTTGCATCGTAATATCCGACAAACACGTGGATTCTAAGGTTGTAGGTTTGCGGCACTGAAAGGGTTGCGGGGAAAGAACTATTTATATGGAGGCGCGCTCAGAGTCGAAGAAGCAAAAGCGTACCGAGGAAGCAACAGGTCGTCTGTATACACAGGGCAATGGTGTCGCAAGAAAAAAGAACTCGAGGATGTAGTGGATGTGATTCTGTGCGAGCTGTGATGCAGCGACTTTCAGCGTGGTTCCGAATCGTATTCATTCTTCGTTGTTTAGGATGGGGATCACTTTGCTCGACGGAGGCTGCTTCCCTGAAGAAATCGACAGCAACAAGATCGCATGCGAAGGACTTCTCCAGTATCAAGGGAAAGCTGGCAAGTGGAAAGAGCGGTGGTTTGTACTCGACTCCGACAGATCAGCTCTCGTGAAATGTATGACTTCGAATCGCCAGCGGTCTCGCTCCGGTGCTTTGGGCGGTGACGTGTACGTCAAGGACGTGCATCCTCTCTCGCGATTGCAGTTAGCCGACAAAGACAGTCACAATCAAGAAGCACCACAACCGAGCGCGTGTACCGGCTTGGAGGTCACGACGCAGAAAGGATCCCAGATTCGCTTCCGGACGAAGTCGGTCGACGAAGAAAAGAAGTGGATCGCTGCCGTCACGAAGCTTTCGAGCGGCTTTACTGCAGGCGTTGGGGAGCGGCTCGCTGAACGCGAACTTCTGGCTGGAAAGTTCTCTTTGGTTCGCGAGCTCGGTCGCGGCGCATCGGGGATCGTGTCGCTGTACACGTGGCAGGGGAAGCCATTCGCGATCAAGAAGTTCGTCCCCCAGAAGGCAAAGGGAATTCCGAACCGCAGGATTGCCCCAGGCGCAGGGAGACTCCAGCCCCAATCAGTCCCGGCGCGTGAACCAAGCTCGATTCCAGACGACATCCGGCGCGAAATCGCATTGCTGAAGAAAGCCAGTAGCTTGCCGTACGTGATCCAGTTGCACGACGTGATTCTTGACCCTGAGCACGGTAACTACTATCTCGTGATGGAGTACATGGGAGGCGGTGCGATCGCGGAGTGGGATTCCGAGCGCAAGTGCTACGTTAGCTCCAAGCAAAGCAAAAGTATCAGCTTGTTGGACGAGTCGGTTGTGCGCAGATACACGACGCATTTACTGTTGGGGATTCAAGCGCTGCACAACCATCGCCTGTGCCATCGAGACATCAAACCCGAGAACCTCATGGCAAGCGAAGACAAGTCGATGTGCAAGATTGGTGATCTGGGCGTTGCCCACTACTTCAAGGAGGAGAATGGTGTTCTTCGAGAAGAAGAGGACGTGGATGAGATCGAATTGTGGGATGTCAACAAACCAGATTCGGCAAACCCCAGCTCAGCTGAAGATGCAAAACGACGAAAAGGCATGCTCAAGTCAACCAAGGGCACGTACCAGTTCCTACCACCAGAAGCACTCAGCGGTGGTGAGTTTTGCGGATTCAAAGCGGATGTGTGGTCGATCGGAGTGACCATGTACGCACTCTCGTTTGGGTTCTTGCCCTATTACTCCAACGATCTGCTCAAGCTTTTCGAGAAGATCGAAAGCGACCCGCTGGTGTTTCCGGCGAACTGCCAAGACGAGGACCTTAAGGACTTGCTGAGTGCCATTTTGGAGAAGAACCCGGAGAAGCGAATCACAGTCGACGGGATCTTGGAGCACCGATGGCTCCACCGCAATGTCAACTCGAAGGCACTCCAGAGCGAAGTTCGAGCTCTGAAGCGCTCGGCGTCTCTCACGATCGCGGATTGCGACCTGGGCAGCGCTGTGTCGGTTCTTCAAAGTCGGTTCGATGCCATGAGCCAAGCGCTCCAACGAAACAGTTTGGACGACATGGGAGCCTGTGCCGCGTCCCAAAAAGAGACGAACCTCGTGGAGCAGCAGTACGCACCCCGACCAATCGACTCGAAGGAATGCGTGCTGCCCAAGTGGTTCTTACAGGACACCGAGCTGATTGCCGCGCAGCTGCACTACGACTGGTGTCACGCAAAGTACATGGCAGGTTGGTCCTGTGGTGATGTACGTGACGATTCAGCGCGCGTGCATCCTTGCTTGATGCCGATGCGTAGCCTCTCGAAAGAAGAGCAGGACAAGAACATGCGGTGCGTCGTGGAAACGATGAGTTGCGTTGTCGCCCTGGGATGCCGTCTGCGCCAGCCGAAGCAGTGCCATTCTTTCCGACACGAGCCGTTGATGACGGAAAAGATCACGCTGTCCTGGGAGATGGTGATGCTGGTCGACTTGCTCGCGGAGAACTCGCACGAAGTGTGGGCCGACGGCTACGTGAAGAGCGGGTGGACGTTTGGGGGTCATTTTGACGCGGTGGAGAAACGGCACCCGTCACTGAAACCCTACATGTCGCTGGATGAGCAGGAGAAGGACCTGAGCCGCGCAGCCGTGACGTCCGTGCTGAAGGCCTGTATCTGTCTCGGTTACCGCGTTTCCTGCTCTCGAAGAAAACAACAGCAGAGCTAACATCAATCCAGCCAGACCAAACGACAAAGAATACGCAGCAAACAACAACAACAGCAAACGGTATGCAAAGCGAATTTGATCAAAATTATAATCATCAAAACATTGATTTTCTCTCAAACTGGTATTTTTGAGTGTCTACGGAAATCGTTCGCATCGAGCGAAGCAAACGTAGAGTATCCGTGCAAGCAAGCGAGCAGCTCATCTTACTTGGCGAGCTCGAGGAAGCGCAGCTGCTTGGCGAACTGCGTGAGCACCACGGCGAGGCGCTTGCCGCCGACGGCGATGCGGAACTTGGAAACGTGCGCAGCCCAGTCCACGTACGACTGCGACGGGCACGGCACGCGCTGGACAGAGTTGAAGGTGAGGTCCAGGCCGCTGTACACGACGTTGTTGGCATAGCTGTACGAGTCCAGGATCACGTTGCGCAGGCCCGAGTTCTTGACCATAGCGGTGGAGAAGTCCGCGAACGACAGAGACTTGTATTGGTCGAAGTTGAGCGGGTCCGAGATCGACGGCAGCCAGCTGATGAGCTCTGTGGCGTTCGCCACGAGCGCGTCCGTGAAGTCCATCTTCTCCGCCCAGTTGTTCAGGCTGTACTCACCGGCAGCGGCGTCCCAGAGCGCGTGCAGGTTGCTGAAGCCGCACGGAGTCGCAAAGCGGTACGTGTTGCCGCCAGCGTCGCCGCCTGGGAGACCTGGACTCACGCCGCCGACCGTGTGCAGAGGCTGGTGAGTGTCACCGAAGACGTGAATGAACTGACGCAGAAGCAGGTTCGCAACCCAGCTCGAGTGGGTCGTGGCGAACGCCGTCACCGCCTTCTCCATGAAGTCGATCGAGAGACCGTCGAGGTTGTCGGCGAAGAGCTGGAGACCCGGCTCCTGGCCCTTCCACTTGGAGCCGTCCACGTTCACTGGCAGGTCGATGTAGTGCCACACGTCGAAGCTCGCGAACGAAGGCGTCAAGTTGGACGTGCAGAACGACGACACCGTCTTGCACTTGACTAGGTCGGCCCAGATCGCCGCTGTGGTGATCGAGTCGGTGTTCGGGAAGTCCTTATTCCAGGCGCTTAGCACGGACCGGATCGTGGTGACATCAGCAGGGTCCATCAGCTGCGTGGCGACTTCGCCGACCATCATGTGGCCGTTGTCCCACCAGCCGAGGGCGGACGGAAGGTTGGTGATGGCGACGACAGCGGCAGCGGCGAATGCGAAGGCCTTCATTGTCGGAGGAGTCTGGTTTGGGTCGAGGTGAGCTCTTGGACGCGAAACGAGAAATGCGTGTCTCTTGTCATTGTGCTTTGCGATTGCGCTGGCGACGGAGATGGCTGGCAGGCACAATGGGGCATCGAAAGCCTGAAGGACCTCATTCAGACAAGCCGTGCTGCTGGCGGATCTCTCTCTCCTCACTCGCTCTGCCTTGATGTCCCTACATCCAACTCTCGCACACGGCGAGATGCGAGGGAGGTGGATGGGGCATTCCGCATCCCCTTCGCATCAGATTTGCGGAAGCCTTGTGTTCGGTAGCACTAGTCGGTGCTAGCCGCATCAAACCTTTTTCTAAAGAAGCGAATAGAGGTGCTATTATGCAATAACTTACAAAATATGGGCAAAGAGAAAGGAGATGCGAATGAAATCGTAGGCGACTAAAAGGTAGGAGCTGCGCGATGTAAGTACTGTACCTTTGCAAGTTGGCCTATGCTTTCCTACACTGCACTTGCCACCTACTGCGCTGGAGTACAAGGCCGTACTCATCAGAGAAGGCGAGATTTATCCGTGCTGGACATGTTGTTTCTCTCACTTCGACTCGACTTCAGTTACTCGATGAAACAAACAACGTTTGTTGTCAAAACTAGTTTGTGCACCCTTATTGAGCCTATCTCGTGGTGACACATGGCTTTTCTTTTGACAGACAGGGTAGTTTTATGTCGACGATTTGCGATGTCGCAGCCACTGTGAATCTCGCAGATTAAAACCTGCGAGTTTCTATAAAACCATGAAACATCGTACACCAATCAACTTCATTTGCTAATAGTACATTAGTAAACGAAGAGTGATTGACCTATATAAATTAATACACTGTCAAACTATCACGAGATCACCAATGCTGATCACGTGTGATGTGCGCTTCCACCAGACCTCCTCCGAATTTCAAGGTTTCAGCGCCGCCGCCGTCGAGAGGACCAAGGTGTGAAAGAAGACACTCGCTTGCAAATGAAAATGAAAATTCCTCCGCTCCACTCTCCATCACGCAGCGCAGCGTTATGATGGTAAAAGGTGTGGCGGTGATGGTGACAGCATCATATCATGAAACATCAGGGATCCTGGTGTCATTGCAAGCGAGAGAGAGCGTATGTATTTGTCGAGAGGACCAACTTTGCCTCAGCCAGCCGAAGACTATCCACCCATCCATCCATCATTGAAAAGTGGCATGTTTCTAGGATTGAGTTGAGTTTGTAATGTCTGTTTTCGAAAAAATAAGAAGGGTTCGTCAACCACACGACGACGAATTGGAGCAAGGTTCGTTCCCTTCCGGTTTGCTTCGGTATCAAGACGGTCAGGCAAAGCAAGACCCCAAGTGACCACAAAGTGACCACTCGCTCGCTCGCTCGGTACCGTGATACCTGAATGCACATGCTGCATGTTTGATCCCTCCATCTCCTCTCTCCCGGCAACTCTTGCGACCGCTGCTGCAGGAATACATGAGATTTTTGGTCCCTCTCTTGCAAAGCTGACTGACTGGTTGGCTGGACTGCTCTGGTAGACTTGGTGGCTTGATGGCTGGCTGAAAAAAAAACTAGCATCTTGAGAGGCAGTTAGCGATTCATTCGGGGCCTCCTCATTTTTCCTGAAGACCTCTAGAAAGAGGACCTCACCGCAATCACCACTCGTCTCTTCTGTATCTGCAACAAGAGATAGCAAACTCGTGATAGGTGAGCAAACGTCAAACGAGGAGAGCCAACGCCACAACGACAGAGGAACTTTCAAGAAACTCGACTCTCTTGATGTGTTTATAAAGTTGCTCGACGAGCACGGACGCACTCGTGCTGCAATATGACCATAGATCTAACTCGTATCTGGATAGAGCGTTGGCTTGCTGCTGCTACTGCTGCTGGCTTACTTGGCGAGGCCACGAGTGCGGAGCTGCTTGGCGAACTGCGTGAGTACCACCGCGAGGCGCTTGCCGCCAATAGCGATGCGGTACTTGGAGACTTGCGCAGCCCAGTCCACGTACGACTGCGGCGGGCATGGCACATAGCTACCGGTGAACGTCAAATCCAAGCCGGTGTACACGACGTTGGTGGCAAAGTCGTACGAGTCCAAGATGACCTTACGAAGGCCCGAGTTCTTGACCATAGCGGTGGAGAAGTCCGCGAACGACAGGGACTTGTACTGGTCGAAGTCGAGCGAGTCTGAGATTGATGGCAGCCAGCTGATGAGCTCAGTCGCGTTGGCTTCGAGCGCCGGCATGGTCGCAGTGTTGTCTGGAGCCCAGTTGTTCGTGCTGTATTCGCCACCGGCTGCGTCCCAGAGCGCGTGAAGGTTGGTGAAGCCGCATGGGCTGGCGAACTTGTACGAGTTGCCACCGCCGTCACCGCCTGGAAGACCTGGGCTCACACCGGCAACGGCGTGCAGTGGCTGGTGCGAGTCGCCAAAGATGTGGATGAACTGGCGAAGGACCAAGTTGGTCGCCCAGGTCGAGTTGGTCGAGGCGAGCGTCGTCATGGCGCTCTCCATGAAGGTAATCGACAAGCCGCCGAGGCTGTCCGCGAAGAGAGCAAGACTGGCGTCCACGTTCTTCCACTTGGCGCCGTTCACATTGAGCGGCAGGTCGACGTAGTGCCAGTCGTCCATCATCGAGAACGACGGGGTCAGTGGCGAGGCGCAGTACGGAGCCACGCTCTTGCACTTGACCTGGTCGGCCCAGATCGCCGCTGTGGTGATCGTGCTGGTGTTCGGGAAGTCCTTCTCCCATTCGCTCAGCACGTTCTTGATCGTGACGACATCGGCAGGCGCCATGAGCTGCGTGGCGACTTCGCCGACCATCATGTGGCCGTTGTCCCACCAGCCGAAGGCGGTCGGGAGGTTGGCAAAGACGGCGACGGCAGCGACGATTGTGGCGAAGAGCTTCATCGTGGTTTCCTGTTTTCCCGGGTGATGTATCTACGCGGGCTGTTGGCTTGTCGGCTGGAGCGTGAGATTGGAAATGGAGGAATGAAATGAAAGGGTCCTGGGAGACCCAACCAAGTGCTGCTTTTTGGAATCGATCTGCGGGAGCCCCATGTCCTGGTTGGAGAGTGAAATGAGTAGGGCTGTGCTCACCTGATGAGGAGAGATTTCACCAGCGGCACGCTGTCGTGGGAATCCGATGCTGGCCCGTTTCAAACTCCCAGAAAGCCGTGTCAAGGATCGAAGATGCGCTGCGATTGAATGCATGCCCGGCTCCAAACAGCTCGTCCCACTGGCATGACACAAGCAAGGAAGCGGGTTCATCCATCACCACCATATTCCATCGGTTTAGCCTCCTAAAGCTGTGTGCTTCACAGCTTTCGAAAGTTGTAAGTTTTTGCCATACAATTTCCCAATCAAAACGCCTACGAGATGCGAATTTCAGGCTCATCAACACTGCAACTGCCATTGACACGCACTGCATCACTAATACTGTGCTGTATCAGCAAGTCTCAGCTTTGCGAAGAGCTCCAATTGACTGGCTCAGCATTGCTGACACTTTTGACACTTTTCGACGGTTTCAAAAAATCTGCGAATCTGACGATTTTGGTTTCACTTGGTTTCAGTATGCTGGCGATTTGGAAAAGGCCCGTTTCTGTACCAACCTGGCTGTGACAGCGAGTGTAGATGAGCGGATACCAAATGATAGGCGCCATTTTCGAAAAGGCGACGCCGAACAAGATGCCCAACAGTGCAATTGGCCAGGTGAGCAGCTCCACGCAAATCCTTGTCGAATCTCTATGGCTTTCTTTGGAAGGTTGTGATGTGTGTGAGTCGATGTGCAAGCGGACGCGTCTGTCTGTATGCTTACCACGTCGCTCGCCGATGTCCTGAACGAATCTCCATGCTGGCTTGGTTTGCATCTTGGACACTTGAACCTCGCTTGAGTGAGCGTCTTGGGACCATCTTCTCCCTCTGGACAAGAGAGAGCACGGAAGAGAACTCACGAGCTCACTCGTCCCAAGCTAGGTGTCGATCACTGCTGTTTGCCACGAAGAGGATCTTCATTCGCGAACGCGCATTCAAGACCGCAGAGCTGGTTGGCTGAACGACTGGACTTCTCCATAGACGAGCAACTCGTGTGTGTCGCTCACTTACTGCTGCTTCGGTAACCTTCGTGAGTGGAAACCCAACCTGTGTGAGACTGCGCATGACAAAACAAACAACGGTAGCGAGTGAAGACTTCGAGATTCACAAAAACTGATCCGTTCTATATTTTCAGGCTGAGACGAGAGCGTGTTTCAACTTCGACAAGAACTCTGCGTTGGTCTTGTGAGCTCGGATCCACCTGAATGAGCAGAACACCTGAATTGCCGAGCGTTTCGCAAGCTCAATGTGAGTCAGAGGCCTCGGGTGGCTCAGAGGGATGCCACTGAGTTACTTCGCGAGGTTTTGAGCGCGGAGCTGCTTGGCGAACTGCGTGAGGATGACAGCGAGACGGTTGCCACCGACGGCGATGCGGAACTTGGAGACGGTCGCGGCCCAGTCCACGTACGACTTTGGTGGGCATGGCACGAAGCCAGCGGCGTTCAGGTTCAGGTCCAGGCCGCTGTACACGACGTTGGTCGCGTAGCTGTACGTGTCGAGGATCATGTAGCGGAGACCCGAGTTCTTGACCATGGCGGTGGAGAAGTCCGCGAATGACATGTCCTTGTACTGGTCGTAGTTGAGCGGATCCGAGATCGCCGGCAGCCAGCTGATGAGCTCTGTGGCGTTGGCCTCAAGTGCAGGCAGGATCGACGCTGGGAACGTCTTTTCTGGCGACCAGTTGTTCTGGCTCAACTCGCCCGCAGCGGCGTCCCAGAGCGCGTGCAGGTTGCTGAACGCGCATGGCGACGCGAACTTGTACGTGTTGCCACCGGCATCGCCCTTTGGAAGCGCGGCGCTGATACCACCGACGGTGTGCAGCGGCTGGTGCGAGTCGCCGAAGACGTGAATGAACTGGCGCAGAAGCAGATTCGCAACCCAGCTCGAGTGGGTCGTGGCGAACGCCGTCACCGCCTTCTCGAGGAAATCGAACGACAGACCGTCGATGTTGTCGGCGAAGAGCTGGAGACCCGGCTCCTGGCCCTTCCACTTGGAGCCGTCCACGTTGGCTGGCAAGTCCATGTAGTGCCACGTGTCCATCATCGAGAACGACGGCGTCAACGACGACTGACAGGTCGTGGTCTTGCCCTTGCACTTGATCAGGTCCGGCCAGATTGCGGTAGTCGTAATCGTCTTGGTGTTTGGGAAGTCGTCGTCCCATTCGGCGAGCACGGCCTCGATCGTGGCGACGTCGGCAGGCGCCATGAGCTGCGTGGCGACCTGACCCACGAGCATGTGGCCGTTGTCCCACCAACCGAGGGCGGATGGCAGGTTCGCGAGAGTGGCGACGGCAGCGACGGTGACGGCAAAGATCTTCATGGTGATAGAGTTTGCTTGTCCTGTTTTCTTGGTGAGAATATCTACGCGGCGGACGAGCGGCTTGTCGACTTGGACGCGAGATTGGAAATGGGGACTGGGAAACCCCACAGCACACGAAGAGAGCGCGCGCGGATTAATGAGGATCCGCAACCTCAGCAACAGAGCGAGCGAGTACAAACGAACCGAGAGCGTGGCTTTGTACACTTGCCGAAGTGCTCCTTTCGTTGCCAATTGCACATCAATCGATTTGAGCGGCTACGCCCGCGCCATGTGGGTAATTAACTGGCCATGTGGTGACCAGAGCCTGGGCCTAGGTGTGCGGATTCGCGAGAACCGGTCACAAGCTCTGTGTGACCAAGAAAGCCAAGAAATCATAATCGAAGAGCTCACACAAGCAAGGCGCGAAAGGGAAAGACCGGGCTGGTGGCTGGTTGCATGGTTGACACCCACGCACTTCGTGTGTACCAACTGACCGCGCATCCGTTTGCCTTGCTTTCAGTATGACGGAGGTCTCGAAAACGAAACTTTGAAGGGTGTCCCGGTGCAGCACCACAACGGAGGCCAAAACTGTGAGTCGGGACGACGTGATTGCGCCATTTTCCAGAATGCAACGTGGAATTCTTTGACTCACTGTCAAGCCTGCGAGTGCGCTTCAACAGCGGTTCTTGTACAGAATGTGCGCTTAAGCTGTCAGTCAGCTTGAGAACCTAGTACCTAGGTATATGTGAACGTGTGCATTCGCGGTCTACCTGGGATGTGCGGTCGCTGGTTCTCTTACAGCGTGCCTTGGTTAAATCAAGAAAGAATGAATCTTGGCTCCAGGACGCTTCACTGACACGTTTGACGGCGTGTTTTGGAAAATGGCGAATGAGTCAAGAGAGTCAGTCCAAAGTGCTGTCTTCCTCTTCAAGAACGCAGACGAGCCAGCCGTTACAACGTGTCACCCCATTGCATTTTGACCTCCTTGTTCCCTTCAAGAAGACGAAGGTGTTGACGCCGTGGGTGTTGATGGGAACCTCCCTCCCGTCCTCTTCGTGGCACACACAGTCAGCACAGCACACACGAGAGCCTGCTTCGCTGCCGTTGCATGTGAATTCATTCATCTCTCTCTTTGCACCGTGGAATGCAGGATGTTGAAGCGGGAACACACTTGCTCGCGCGCTCCCACCTCACGCATACATTCGTGTATTCCCACTCAAACCACACCGGCGCTTTGGCTTCTTGCGCCATCATCGAGTGTCGAGTGGACCTCGCGCGCGTCTATAATCTCAAAAGCGAATTGGCGCATTGAGTGAAGCGAGGCATGGTGCATTGATTCACACAAGTGTACTGCACTGCACATTCGAGATGCGAGTGTATATGTAGACGAAAGCTCCACACACCACATTCCTACGCAGCGAATCTTTGGTAGCGATGCTCCATCAGCGCGATTCTGACGCTGTCTTGAAGGCACAAAATTAATAAATCCCGCGAGGACGAGAAAGAAACCATGTCCTGGGTATTAGCATTTTCATCACTAGCGATTAATCGCACCTACTACTAATAATAATAATTCATCTCATCATCACGCTTCCTTTATTATCATCACATATCCCCATCATGCATGCGACTGTCCGCCTCGCCATCTCTCTCTCTCTCTCTCTCTCTCTCTGGTCCCTATTTCTTCTTCTTGGTCGCGACGGCCTTGGCCCGCGCCGGCTGGAACTTCGCGTTGGGCGCCTGGAGGCCCGCGATGGACTTGGCGGCGCGCCGCTGGAGCTCGGCCTTGGTCATCGGGCGGTCGCTCTCGTCGTCGTCGCTCTCGTTCGGCACCGCCAAGTCTTCTTCCGCGATGCTATTGCCACTGAAGTTGGCTCCTGAACTGAGGATCGAGTTCACCAGCGTCATAGATGGCGGCGGTGGGGCCGCATTGTTGTTAGTACTACTGTTGGTGTTATTGCTAACGTTGTTCCCAGTCCCGACAATGTTCCCTGACGCGTCTGGCAGGATTGCGCGCGCCGCAGTGATCGAGCGCGTCGGGTCGCTCGGCCGCAGGTTCGCGCCGAGACTCGCGCGCGACGACTCCATTGGGTTCTTGTATTGCAGGCGGCGCGAGAACTGCTCAATGAGCTCGCTGCTGCGCTGCTCGATGATCTACACAAGCAACAGCAGTAGCCATTTCACACAATACAATCAGTTGAGCGTAGGTGACTTATCTCATCAAAGCGATGGCAGTATGCACGAGAGAGCTGCTACGTACCGCCAGAAACTGCAGGATGTTGCCCTCGGTGATTCCGTGCGCCGCGAGGAGGTCGTTCATCGAGTTGATTCGCGCCTGTGAAGCAAACAAACCACCATTTACACACACAAATAGGCCATACGTCAGGCCATGATAGCTCGCAAGTGGATCAAGCGATGCTGGAGTTATAGATTCGCTCCTTACCATCATGGCGATCTGGTCGTCCGACTGCTTGCGCGACCGCTTCGAGGCATCACCATTTGCTCCGCCTGCGCCACCTCCAACTCCAGGCTGGTTGATACAAGAAAGGCGTTGTCAACCATATAGCTCAGTCTAACTTGCACCTTCGAGCTACCACAGACGCACCGGCATGACGTCGTTGCAGCCCAGCGCGTTGTAGAGGCGATCGACTGCCCGCGCGATCGGCTGGAACTCTCGCGACGCCGCGGCGCGCAGCCGCTCGTACTCGGAGTTCTCCTTGAGGATCCTGGGCATTGCGTCCACAAATGTTGAGCGCATAGGTTAGCTTGCAGTCTTTGCCCACCAAACCAATAGGAACCTTAATGATCCAGCAAACACTCACTTTTGACGCACTTCCACCAAGTCGTCGATCATGCGCTTGCGTGCGTGGGCGTTGCCGTCCTTCATATCGTTGTTGAGTCTACACGATGAATCGATAGATGGTCAGCCATCCAGGTAGGCTAGCTTTGATGCGGCAACAGCCTACATACAGCCCAGAAACCGAAACTCACTTTTGCGTCTCGCGCTCGATCGCGTGCTTCTCGTCCTCGAGCTGCTCGATCTCGTTGCTGATGCTCTGTACGTAGCGGAAGAGCGCAAAGTTCTCCTCTTCCTTCTTGGTGTACACCGACACGAGGTCATGGTAGTCGTCCGCCTCCATCTGCTGCTGCAGCGTTGTGAATGTGCGGTCGAACTCCTGCAGCCGGTCGCTGATCGACTCGACCGACTGCTTGTCCTCCATAAGCTGCAGCAAATGCCAGTACTAGAGCTTAGTAATCCACACACGAGAGAGAGAGAGATGGTCGCTCTGCGATAGACGCTAACAACACGCTATTCTCACGTACATTCATGTCGAGCTTCTTCAAACTGTTCTTGAGCTGTACCTCATCCTCGAACTTGAGGTTACCGCGCACAAAGTCGTCCGAGAGGTCCATCGGGTCCTGTTCAAGTACCTGCTTGCGATAGGACTCGGCGTTCTCGCGCTCGCGCTTGATGATTGCCGCGAGGCTCTGGAAGACCGAGTCGAAGCCCTCCTGCTCCTCCATGTTGGTGTGCGTGAGCGAGTAGGCCTGCGCGAGGATGCGGTCGCGCTCCGCCATGATCTGCGTGGACGCGCGGAAGCTCTCCTGCATCTGGCGCTGGATCTCGCGCAGCTTGCGCTGGTTCTTCTCGAAGATGCTCTGGTTGAGTACGCGGCTCGCGCGCAGCTCGTCCACGCGCTGTCGCAGATCCGCGTTCAGCGCCACCATCTTGCTCTCGCGCGTGCGGCAGGACGACAGCCGGTTCTCGAGCTTCATGAGCTCGCGCTGCTCGTCCGCCATGCGCGCGCGCACGGCATTGGCGCCGCCGCCGCGCTGGTCGCCCTCGCCGCGCTTGAGGCGCAACTCCTTGAGCTCGTCGCTCACTTTCTTCCAGTGTGCGTCCAGCTGGCGCAGCCGGTGCTTCTGCGCCGCGAGCAGCCGCGCGTACTTGTCGCCCTGCACCTGCAGGTTGAAGAGCTGGTCGCTCTGCGCGCGCACATTGGACTTGGCCATCGGTATATATTGTGCTGTGCGGGAGAGCAGCTCCAGTCCTATTACAAATGTGTCAATCAGCACCTGCGCGCCTTAAGCAAGCGCGTGAGTCTCTCTTGCCCATGCACTTTGCGTCCATTTTGAAACGCATGCGTTTGCGTCACCAAGTTGTTTTTAGCTCAATAAGCGTCAAGTTGAAGGACATTAATGCAGGCTCATGAACCTGTAAGCTTGAAAAGGGCGTCTGCTGACATCAGCGTCTTGGCCTTCTCGCGCTCCTTCTCGCTCTCGACCTCCACGAGCGTCAGCGCGTTCAGCAGCACCTACTCGTCCTGGTTCTTCAGGTCGAGACGCTCGTTTCTTACTCACGCAGACGACATCAACGTCGCGAGACGCAGTGTGCTGTATCGCTTCATGGTTGCTTCTACGGATGCGGTGTAGCCTGGCCAGGCGCTGTGGCCGGCCGTGGAGCTATATAGGCTGCGGCGGTGCACGCGGCTGCGAGCTCGGTTGAATCGAAGGTGTTGTCGCTGGGTGCTTTTTTGGCTTATTGGCCTCTTCTGTGCCCCAAAAATGCCTTGAGAAGCACGCTTCAGACTTTCAAATCCTATATCAAAGCTCGTATGTAGTCGTGCACACAAATGTCAAAAACTGGCGCTGCTGACGCAAGTCCGTTTTTCTCAGCTCAAATGTCCAAAAATGTCTGTTCACAATGTCGATATTTTTGGTTTCGGACAACCCGCTTTGAAAATGATTGAACAAGAGCTTTTCAGCTTTTATCTTGCGAAATGTAAAAAAATAGCCACTCAAGTATTTCAATAGCGGATCGAGCCATGACATGCACTTAACTAAAAATTGTAATCGGAACACATATATGCAAATAGAGAGAACGAATCTCCAGATTGTCCATAAAAGGGTCAGGCGCGTGGCAAGTGGGGAGGGAAACACAACATCAAAGGGCGAAAAGCACCAGTGCTTCGAGTAGCAAGTGCAAGTGCACGAGTGCACGAGTGCTCGTGTTAGTTGCCAGCAAACAAGGGAAAGAGAGACAATGGCGAAGCGATCAGCGTGGACGTTGCTGCTTCTGTGCGCGGTTGCCAGCGTGCTCCTTGTGCACGCGCACGCAGGCCACGACCATGGTGGGCATGCGCATGGCGCCGCTGCTGCTGCTGTGAAGAAACCATCGATGAAGGCACCCGCGCGACGCATGCCGCCCGCTGCTGAAGCTGCGCATGGGCACAACCACGATCACAATCACGACCATGAACACGATCACGATCACGACTACCATGCTGCGCACTCGCCGGACGGTGCGAACGACCATGATCACGACCACGACGATCACGATGGCCACCGCACGTTGAAAGGAAGCGTTACGGCTCACGCTGCCACCCATGACGGACACGACCATGACGGACACGACCATGAAGGACACGATCATGAACATGCACACCACGGCCACGTGCACGGTGCCAAGACCCCGGCGCCGGCTGCTCCAGCGGGCAAGAAGTTCGTGGCGGCTGCCTCCACGGACCGCTTCTCGGTGCGCATCTGGTCCGAGGCGCTCTTCGCGACTGCGCTCGTCGGCGCCGCGCCGGTGGTTGTGCTGCTGTTCGTACCGCTAGGTGTCGGCAGCCAGGAGGCGCAGAAGCCGCTGCTGCGCGTGTTTCTGAGTTTCGCAGCCGGCGGGCTGCTAGGTGACGCGCTGCTGCACTTGCTGCCACACTCGATGCCTCACGGCGGTCACGACCACGGGCACGACCACCACGATCACGGCCATGATCATGACGACCACGGTCATGGCGAGGAGGGCCACCACTCGCACAGCCTGGAAGACCTGAGCGTGTGGCTCTGGACGATTACGGGCATAATGACGTTCCTCATGCTTGAGAAATTTGTGCGTGCGCAGACTGGCGGCCACGGCCATTCGCACAGCGGTGGAGCTGGTCACAGCCACTCGCACGGCGCACGCGACGCCAAGAAGACCGACGCAGCGGACGCCTCAACCGCTCGCAAGCGCAAGGGGACCGAGAAGGAGCTTGACGATGTTGCTCATGACCACGACCAGCACGATGAGCACGACCACGGCCACGCCAAGCAGCCGATTGCGGCGGCCGGGTACCTGAACCTCGCGGCCGATTTTGCACACAACTTCACGGACGGTCTGGCGATCGGTGCGACCTTCTTGCGCGGCAGCGGCTGGTCCACGACGGTCGCGATGCTGCTGCACGAGCTGCCGCACGAGATCGGCGACTTCGCGATCCTGATCCAGTCGGGCTTCACGCGCCGCGAAGCGATGCTCACGCAGTTGCTCACGGCGATCGGCGCGATGGTGGGCACGGTCATCGGGCTGCTCATGGAAGGCGCGGGCGACTCCAACTCGGCGTGGATCTCGCCGTTCACGGCCGGCGGCTTCATCTACATCGCGTGCGCGAGCGTCATGCCGGAGCTGCTGGAGGACTGCTCGCTCTGGCAGTCGCTCAAGGAAGCGGCCGCCATGTGTCTCGGCATCGGCCTCATGATCATCATCGCGCTGAACGAATAGAGGACCGAGAGAGAGAGCTTTGCGGGTGGATGGATGGATGGATTGATAGAGTGAATGACTTTGTGTGAACCGCTTCTTCCAAGTTTTGTCTCATTATGCAGTTATCATTCCTAATCAAATGCTAGTTACGAAAATGACAATCGAATTGAATTCGTTTCCAACACGGCAGACACCCTAGAGCTCGGGAGGTTTTCTCTTTTCTTTCACATATGAAGTTGGTTGGCGTTCGCTTCTTCCTTTCCCGACACTCTTCCTTCCAGTTTGGGAAGCTCGTGTTTCTCTCTCTCTCTCTCTCTCTCTCTCTCTCTCTCTCTCTCTCTCTCTCTCTTCGCACCAAAATAATGAACAAGGCTCCGGCAACTTCGCTTAGCTCTCGTCCGCGTCAGTTGGGCTGTAGCCGCTCGCCGCTGGGTTGTAGCCTTCCGTAGGGTTGTACTCTGGGGACGCTGGGCTGTATCCTGGAGACGTCGGGCTGTACGCAGGACTCGTTGGTGAGTACGCTGGCGAGGTTGGCGAGTACGCCGGCGAAGTCGGGCTGTACGCTGGACTAGTCGGCGAGTACGCTGGAGAAGTTGGCGAGTAAGCTGGTGACGTTGGCGAGTAAGCTGGCGACGTTGGACTGTAAGCAGGCGACGTTGGGCTGTACGCTGGAGTGTACGCTGGAGAAGTCGGTCTGTAGGCAGGGCTCGTTGGGCTGTACGCCGGCGATGTCGGCGAGTACGCTGGCGAGGTTGGTGAGTACGCAGGGCTCGTTGGCGAGTATGCTGGACTCGTTGGGCTGTAAGCTGGCGACGTTGGCCAGTACGCAGGCGACGTGGGGCTGTACGCTGGACTCGTTGGGCTGTAAGCTGGCGACGTCGGCGAGTACGCCGGAGACGTCGGGCTGTACGCAGGCGAAGTCGGCGAGTAGGCTGGCGACGTTGGCGAGTAAGCCGGCGACGTCGGACTGTACGCCGGGGAGGTTGGCGAGTAAGCTGGCGACGTTGGAGAATACGCCGGCGACGTCGGAGAGTATGCTGGCGAAGTTGGACTGTACGCTGGCGATGTCGGGCTGTACGCTGGACTCGTTGGGCTGTATGCTGGCGACATTGGGCTGTACGCTGGTGACGACGCACTTAGAGGAGACGCTGGGCTGTGCGCTGGGGAGGCAGCGCTGAAACCAGGCGACGCAGCCATGAAACCAGGAGACGCAGGGCTTGCCATCGGTGAGAACGCACCAGCAGCAGGCGAAAAAGCACCACCGCCCGGACTGAACGGAGACGAGGCAGTGAAACCAGGCGTCGACGCGAACGGCGTGGAGATCGGAGTTCCCGGTCCGTGATCTGGGGATCGCCACTCGTTGTCGAGTCCACGCATCACCTGCTGAATCTCCGACGCTTCGTACTCAATTGCATTCGCCAGCTTCTTCGCGTCGAGCACAAGGTCCATTAGACCAGTACCGAGAGGAGCCAGCTGGCCGAGCATAATGTTCTCAGACACACCCGTCAGCGGATCGCCTTCCGAGAACATCGCAGCGTCCATGAGAATCTCGACCGTCTCTTCGAACGAGCATCGCACGAGCGGACCAGAGTCGTCTCGGTTGATGCCGTGACGCGTGATCGCCATCAAATGGCCACGGAACGTCATCACGTCCGCCAAACACGCCAAGTGACGGTAGTTCACATACGCACCATCGAACGAAATAACCTGTCGGATTTCGTTCAGCAACGCGCGACGCACCGCTTCGATACCCAGCACCTGGATGATTTCGACAATATCGTTCGAGATCGTTCGCGTCGAGTCCACCTGAGGGTAGCAGAGCACGTCCAAGAGGTTCGTGCCATCCGTATCGAGCACCCACTCCGTCATCATCTTGAACCCCACGTCATCGAACCAGTGGGTCTGTCTGCCTTCACGAATGTACACCTTCTTTACACCTTGGATACCACGCAGCTTCATCTGCGTGAGCATGTTGTGCTCCACACGCTTCAAGAAAGTGTCGTCTTCCTGACCCACCGCAGTGTCGCCGGATCGCTGCAGCTTCTCTTCTTCGTCACTCATGATGCGGATGCGCAGAACAAGCTTATCAGCGTTATCATCCGTGAAGATACACGACAGATCCTGACCGTACTCGGACTCAATCTGGGCGGCAATCTCACTCATCGACAATTTCTTGTCTGCCATCATCTCTCGGTTCAACTCGATACGGAGCAGCCATGGCGAGCGCGCCATCGGCGTGTCTTCATCTGGCATTTCGTAGTACGTCGCCACGAACTCCTGATCTTCCTCGATGATCGTGTTCATCGGGTCTGGATCGTAGTAAATCGCAGTGTTCGCAGTCACATCCGCCAGCGTCGTGTACTCCAGTTGCGACTGGATGAACTTGGCCTTATCGGCATCGTGCGCCGAGTCCGACGTGAGATAGATCTGCAGCGACGGTGTACGCACATCCTTCGCGATGTTCATGATTTCTTTCAGACGAGGCACACCGAGCGTCACGTTTTTCGCCGACACACCGGCGTAGTGGAATGTGTTCAACGTCATCTGCGTCGCTGGCTCACCAATCGACTGCGCGGCAACGACACCAGCCATCTCACCAGCAGCGACAAGCGCACTGGTAAACTTCGACTCGATCTCACCGACCAGCCACTCAAACGCGGTTTCCGTCAAGCGGTGCTCCAGTGTTACACACTTGGACGCCAAGGTCGAGCGGAGCAGAATCTGGAAGAACAGCGTCGCGTTGTCCTGTGCTTCGACACTCAACGGATCCTCACCTTGCACGACAATGATCTTCTTGCAAAGCTCCTTCACTCCTTCGACGATACGGGAAGGGTGAAGACTCGACGGCTTCTCCATATCGATGCTAAATAACTGCTGCGCGTTCTCAACCAGACGACGAATGTTGACTGGCACCTGGGCGGCATTGTCCGACTCCTGGCCTTGTCCACGACTTGCCAAAATCACACGCAAGTTCACACGATCCTTCTGAAGCTGAGCAATTTCTTCACGCAGCAACTGCTGGGTCTGCTGGTTTGTTCGGATATCCTTGATGATATCAGGCTCCAAGTACAACTGGTCTGGGCACTTTGGAACGCAGCCCAGGTATTCGCTTCCGACGTCGAACACGTACTTGTTGTCGAATTCGCGCTTGTTCAGACGGTGGGATTCGAAACGCTGCTTCTCCACCCACACAGCATCCATGCCATCTTCGCCATACAGGAACTGGATAATTTCGCCCTGAGCATTTCGAACCGTGCCATCATAGCGAGCCATGACAGACTCCATTGCCTTCACGAGACGACGCTGGATGTAACCAGTCTCGGCCGTTTTCACGGCTGTATCAATCAAACCTTCACGACCACCCATAGCGTGGAAGAAGAACTCTTGCGGCGTCAAGCCCTTCAAGTACGAGTTCTCGACGAACCCACGACTCTCGGGGCCGAGATCGTCCTTGCCATAGTGAGGTAGCGTGCGGTGGTTGAAGCCGTACGGGATACGCTTTCCTTCAACGTTCTGCTGACCCACACACGCAATAATCTGGGAAATGTTGATGAAAGATCCCTTGGAACCGGACGTCACAGTCGCCTTAATGTTGTTCGTCTCGTCCAAACTGCCCTGGGCTTCACGACCAGCCTGATCACGAGCTGTGTTCAACACCTTGTTGACAAGCTGCTCGAATGACTGGACCATGGTACGACCTGGCTGGGTTTCCAACTCGCCCTTCTGACCACGCTGGACGAGATCGTGCACTTGCACCTTGGCTTGCGTGATGATATCGACAATGGTCTTCAACGTGCTGACATCGGCAATAGTGTCGCTCACACCAACAGTGAAACTGCGACCAACCAGCCAGTTGTTGACGAGCTTCTGCACAGCTCCGAGGAAGTATTTCGCCTCTTCCGCTCCCTTTTCGAGCATCGTGATGTGGATGAGACCACCCGCAGACGAACCGATGACCTTCTTGTCAATGATACCGGCAAGAAGCTCGCCGCGCTGCACGATGACTCGGGAATCGAACGGAGACAGCTCGTTGAACTTCTCGCTGCTGTTGTGGATAGACGCGAAGCCCTCAAAGTTGATCGGCGGAATGATCTTCGAGAAAAGCTGCTTGCCAGTCCAAATAGGTCGGTACTTGCCGAGCTCCCCCTTCTTTGGGACCAGAATCGCTGGAGTGGGGACCTTGCCATCCCAGTTTAGCACCCACATGAGCAAGCCCATCACAATATCCTTCTCCACGAACACATCGCGCTTGGTGAACTTCTGCACACCGAGAAGGGAATCTTGCACAATACCCATGACGGGACGGTTGCTCTGCGGCGTGATAATCACCTTGTGCACCATCATCAGCTCCTGTGCTTCAGCACGGGCTGTCATTGACTGCGGGACGTGTAGGTTCATTTCATCACCGTCAAAATCGGCGTTATATGGCGCAGTCACCGACAAGTTCAAACGGAACGTCGACCAGTCAAACACCTTCACACGATGCGCCATAATGGACATCTTGTGGAGCGACGGCTGACGGTTGAACAGTACCAAGTCGTCATCACGAAGGTGGCGCTCCACGATCCAGCCGCACTTCAGCGCAAGATCCGATTTGTTCTTGATGTAGCGCAGATCGATACGGTTGCCGTCTTCACGGATGATGTACTTGGCACCAGGATGCTCCAGCGGTCCATTCGAGATCAGTTGGTGCATGTACGCCATGTTGAACGGCGTCACACGCTCCGGAACGGTCAAGTTCATCGCGATCGAACGCGGCACACCGACTTGATCAATCTCAAGGTTCGGATCGGCAGTAATGACGGTACGCGCGGAGAAATCAACACGCTTGCCCATCAAGTTACCACGGATACGACCTTCTTTGCCGCGCAGACGCTGTCTCAACGTCTTCAGCGGTTTACCGGAACGCTGTTGCGCTTGCGGCAACCCCGGCTGCTCGTTGTTCAAGAACGTCGCGAGATGGAACTGCAACAACTGCTCGAACTGCTCAATGATGTGGGACGGTTCACCCTTCCGCACACAGTTGAGCAACGCCAAGTTGGCTTTCACAATCGACGCCAAGTTGTGCGTGAGATCGTCTTCACCGCGAGCCATACCGTCAATGGCAACCGAAGGTCGCACGTGCGGTGGCGGCACTGGCATCAACGTCATGACGAGCCAGTCTGGGCGAGCCCAACGTGGGTCCAGACCGAGTGCAAAGCAGCCTTCGTCCGAAATGTTCTTGAAAATCGAGAGCACCTTCGCGGCTGGGAGGTTCTGCTTGCGATCGCCAGATCCAGGCACGTCTTCCATCTGCTCTGGGAATTCCACCATGAGCTTGATTCCCTGCTTGCGGTACTTTGGCTGCAGACCTCCACAGCCGCCGTGTCCGCCTTCTTTTGGCTTGGACTTGTCGTCAAGACCACCCTGCAGACCAATGTTGAGATCTTCACGCATCTTCTCCATGTCGGCTTCCTCACCGTACTCGCACATGGACTTGTTGCTACAGATCTCGTACACTGCCTTGAGGCGGCGCTTGCCGTTCTTGATGCGCATCGCGGCGCGGAAGCGATGGTCGCGCTCGTCGCTGAGTACCTTGGAGCAGTGGAAGCACACGGAGCGCAGGATCTTGAGTACTTCCTTGATGAAGCCCAAGTGGAACATCGGACGCGCCAGCTCAATGTGGCCAAAGTGGCCTGGACAGTCGTTCACCTTGCCGCCACTGCCACTGTACGTGCCTGATATTTCCAATCATTCATTTTAGAAGGGAGAAAAAAAAGATCGTGAGCGCCAACGAACAATCAAAGGGGAAGAACTCATGCGTGCACACATACAGGCAACTACATCTCTCTGGTGTCGCCATACCATACTAAACACACAACAGCAACATAAATAAAGAACACTTACAATCGCAGGTCTTGCAGCGCGCGCGAAAGTCGCACGTGCCCATGCGCGGATCGCCGATGCCACCGATGACCGGGTGGCCGTTCAGGTATGTCTCGGGGCGTGAGATGCCGTCGGGGATGATGCGGTCGTTCACTTTCGTCTGCTTGGTCACCGACATGGCGCGGATCTCCTCGGGGCTGAACACGCCGAACTGCAGGTGCTTGACGCGCCGCAGCCGCGCGCTCGAGTACGAGAACTGCGTGGACGACATGCTCCTTCTTTCCTTCTCTCTGGGTGTTTTAGTGGTTGTTTATGTGGAGGGAAGTGTCGGCAGCTTCAACTCAGAATGCGGAATGGAATGCGGAATTTGCAGGACGCGCGCAGACGCCTGGGGATCACTCGCACGTACACACGCGCACACACTCGCACTCGCTCTCCGTCTCTCTTTCTCTCTCAGCAGTGAGCAGAAAGCGGCGAGTTCGCAAGTGAAAGAAAGCGAAAGCGGGCGGCGGAGTGGGCGGTGGAAGCCAAGCAAAAGGGGGGCGTTTCCTTTTCCCATCACAAGCGCAGCGTGATTGGACGAAAACAATGATTTCCGCCAACCAGAGGACGCAAACTCGTGTTTTTAGTTTTAGCAAATGGGAAGAGGAAGTAAATTCGTACATAAGGAGATAGAGGAGGTACTCGTAGATCATTCATTCATATTGGAATGCGCAGACTGAAAACGGCAGGCAGGAGGCCAATGCTGCCTGGTTCCTCCTTGCGGGATCGTCTAGCGACGCGAGCTCGTAAGCGTACAACATAAGCGTTGAGTGTTCATGTAAGCTGCTGCTTTCGCTGAAGCTACTGCCAGGTAACAACGCCTTGAGCAACGTCTTGCCCAAGAAGCTCTCCTGGATGCGCTGGAACTCGAGCTCCTGGTAGAACCGCGTCGTGGCTGTTTTCCACGCGGTTCGCCGCCAGCTCTGTGGTGTGCACGAAGCCGCAGTTCTTGGACGGCGCGGTGAACTCAAAGATCGCGCCAGAGTCTATCGCCTCGGTCACGCTCATTGTGCACTTGCTGCCGTACGCTAGAAGAACGCGTCGAATGAATGAAAATGGTCATCTTGCTGGCTACTATTCGCCTTTGTCTGCGATCATCTGCTGCATGTACATGAAGACTAGAGCTGAGCTGTAATCACCGCTAACTGGCAGGAGCAGCTTATCTTGAAAGCAGTCCACACTTGCTATTGTCACTGCAGCCGCTCCTTGGAGAACTCGTGGGCTCAGAGGACGTCGCTGCAAGCGCTTCCAGATCAAGTGCGTCGTACTCCTTGGGAAATGTGAACTTTGTCAACAGCTTTGCTGAAGGCAGCTGCCGCATTCTGGGGCTGAGCGGGCGAGAACAGTAGCGGTCAAAGAACAGAGGGCTTGCCGGGCACGGCCCACCATCGTCGTTCACGACCTTGCCTTTGCCAGGACTCCAGGTCTTCCTAGGCGACGATGACGACGTGCGCTTCTTGTGGGGCGAGCACTTTGGCTGGAAAGTGCACTCATTCAGCTGGATCTCCTCCCAGAGCTTCTTCTCCCGCTCCAGTCGCTTCTCCTTTTCCATCGCCCAGCGCATTGTGCGGTCAAAGAACGCGGAGCTGGCGCCACGACCTTGAGGTGACCTTGGGGACGTCAGTGTGTTCCACGCGTCTCGATAGTGCGGGTTCTTGAACGTGCACTCGCTCTGCATAAGCTCATCGTAGAATAGCTTGAGCTGCCGATCTTTGGCTTCCTTGTCGTGCTTCCATTGGAGTTGCTTCTCGTAGATCGCGCTCGCCTGCGCAGGGTCCACTCGACAGGAAGGCTTGGAGCTTCCGGCGCCAGTTCTCGCGAGATCGTCCCTCTGCTGGCAGCACACGCAGCGTTTGCAATGGCGACGGCCTTCGCTTGAAGAAGCAGTAGCGTCCTTTTTGCTCCTCTCGAGTGCGATTTGCCTGCTTTTGCTCGACAGCTTTGGCGTGTTCTAAGAGAGGAGAGAGCCACAAAGTTCACAATTAGCTTGACTCGAAAACGATCGAATCAGGTGAAAACAGATTCACGCACCAGCAATCGGTCGACTCGTTGGTTCTGGCGCTCAAGCAGCTCCTGTTTCTTCTTCTTGTACGCTTCGCCCAGCGACCAGAGCCTTTGCACGGCAGCTGGAACAGCTTCACTCTGTCCTTCATTAGTGCTGTCGCGGTTGTGGCGGTGCTTCACGTCGTGCTCAGTCTGGTTGTCAGGTCCTGTGGCTGCGTTTTTTCGCTTTGCTCTCCGCTTGGACAGTTGGTACAGCCGCTCATGCACTGAAAACGGCGCTTCTCGCCTCAAGTTCGCCGAGTGGGGAGCTACGCTCGGGTGGAAGCGACTAGCGGCTCTCTTCTGCGCAATGAGCCGCTCTTCTTGCTGGTACTGATAGATCAGACCGAGTAACTGGAGCCGATCCTCCACTTTGCAGAGTGCGATCTCATCGTCGCGTTTGTCAAAAAGCATGGACGAGTGGCGCGCGATCACGGGTTTGCCCGCCACCTGCGCGTCCTGCTTGGCGACTTCCTCTTGTCGCAAGTGCGAGATCTTATTCTCCTTTTCGAAGTTCCACGCCATCAGGTGGGACACGTCCCGGAAAATGCGCTTCGACCGCTTTATTAGCATGAACAACAGCAAGTGCAGTTAGTATCAGCATGTATAGGTACAGCAGCAACTTTGATAACGATACATAGGCGTACCTGGTTGATGGTCGGACTCGGCTTGATGTCCTTGGCCTCTTTCTCGCACACGGAGAATCGGATTTGCTCTTTCTTCTGCCGGTTCTGCGCCACGAATTGCTGCATGCGCGCCTGGAAGTTGGGCTCGAACGTCGCGCTCTCTCGCAGCAGCTTGAGCGAGCTTCGGCTCGCACGAGGAACAGCCACGACCGGTTCTTCTTCTTTGGTATTGCTAGGGACTTTGTGGGTTTTCAGCAATGAGGACATCCGAGTGGGATGAACAGGTTTCGTCGTTTCTTTCTTTGTCCTCGTAGAGCTACTTTCCGATAGAAAATCGGGTGCGAAAGTCCGCATTTCGTCACTAAAGCACATCATGTGAGCGGGAACAACCAGCGGCACGTGCTCGGAACCAGACTCGCACTCGGAACGACTTTCAGGAGGGAGCTCGTAACACTCGTTCTCCTCTTCTTCCTTTTTCTCTTGAAGCGAAGAGCAAGAGGACGGAAGCGAACCCAAGCCAAGCACGGCGTCATCGTCCGCTGCGTCTCCGACATTCAATAAATCCTATGCATAGCATGGACGCAAACAAAGTCAAGACACACCTGTTATACGTTGCTAAGGAGCAAGTAGAAACGCCCGGCTTCACTCGAATGGTTTGCGGTGCGTGTGTAATACCTGCAAGAGCTTCTTGAGCGCGATCACTTTGTCGTAGGTGTCTGTAATGAATACAACAATACACACACACACACACAAGCCACAGCGTCAGCCAGTCAGCGCTCAAGAATTAACAGAATATTCACATCGTCTGCGATGAGCAGCTGAGGAACTCACTCTGGAACTGCTGCTCGATCTCGTCGTCTTCGCTCTCACACGCGGACTCGTGTCGCCGCGCGTTCTCTCGGCTGCGAGTAGCAGCAGCGCCGCGCATGGCGTCGTCTGTCGTGCGATGAGTGGCGACAGCAGCAGCTGGCCTTGCAGAGCTCGCGAGCTTGCGAGGGGCCACTACCAGTGAGTAGTGAGTGCCGCCATTCCGCACTCCTTCGCGGTCGAAAATACCACGTGGAAGGTGCAATTCGTTACATGTTGAAGTCTGCTTTCTCGCGGGCTCAGAGCACTGTCTGAATCTGAGTCTGATCTCAGCTCTGATCCTGAGTTGCAGAAGGACGCAAAGAAAGATCCAACGTCGTTCGGAAATCGAAGAGCTCCTCCATTTTGCGCATTAAACATAAAGCAAAGCGTGGAAGAGTGGGAGGTGGTGGTCGATCAATCGATCAGCATGGCGAGTAGCAGCGGCGCTCGAGGCGCCAACCTCAACTGGGAGAAGTTCGAGGAGCTCGCGAAGGTGGCGTTCGTCGCGGACCCGCACGCTGACACGCGCTTCTTTCTCAAGACGCGCGTGGTGCCCGGCGCGAAAGCCGCCAAGGGGCAGAAGAAACCCACCAAACACGTCATCCAGATCGTCGCACGCGTGTCGACGCGTCCGCGCAAGAACGATGAGCACACTGGTGGTAGCGGCGGAGGGCAGCAACACCAAGTAGTGTCGGCGCAGAGCATCAAGTACCAGACGCCCATGGTCAGCAACCTCTCGCGCCTCACGCGGCTGCTGCGGTTTGTGATGCAAGAGGTGCTCGGTCCTATGAAGCCCGCGTTTACTACCACTCCGACTGCTGCTAGCACCAATGCGACTCCGCCGGTGCAGACTGGGGCTTCAGCGCCACCATCCGACACGAGCAAGAGCAAGAAGAAGAAGAAGAAAGGCGGCAAGAAGTGAGCTTGAAGTGGGGAGTATTTGGCTCATTCTCTTTTGTCCAGTACAGCCAGCAAGTGAGTCTGCGCGTTTTTCACCAGCAATGCTATTGTAGGAAGCGATACCTTATACCATGTTTATAATAAATCGCGCATGTACACGGTCGTGATGATGCCGCACGTGTATCCTTCGTTGAACTTGTAGCGCACGACCGGCCGCACGTCGCCGCCGTCCGGGTTCTTGAGCTCTTCATCCGCCTTCTTCTCGCCCGCGTCGCGCTTGCGCTTCGCCTCTCGGTGCGCGAACGCGAACGGATTGCGCTTGCGGATCGCCTCGAGCTTCTCCGCCATCTTCTCCTCTGTGATGGATGTCACACAGTTTGTGAGTTATTGCGGTCCATATAGCTTTTACAATCGAGTCACACGACAGATACGTACCGCTAAGTTCAGGGAGCACGAAGACGCTAGCGCTCTCCGGTTGCGTAGCATCCTGCTTACCAGCTGGACCAACTGTAGCTGCAGTAGCGGCGTCGCGCTTGCTCTTGTTGCTGCTGGTGGTCTCGCTGCGGCGCATCTGCTGCAGTTCCACCTCGCGCGTGATCATTTTCTTCACGTTGAGCGGCAGCATCGACCGGTACGCGCTGTCGTTCTCACCTCCGCGGAACGCCAGTAGCTCATGCAGCGGTCTACAATAAGTAACAAGGAGCAGCATTCACACACAGGTTAGGATAAAGCAAACCATACAAGGAGCATGAAATATAGAGAAAGCAAGCGAACGCAACGTACGGCTCGAGCGTGTAGTCCTCACTGCCGTCCGGGAGGTACTTTGGTCGGAACGAGAGCCCGAGCGACGACATGAGCTCAATCAGACGCTGGATCATCGCCTTCTCGTCCGCACTCTGCAGCGCCGGGTTGAGGCGCCGGATGTTAGGCGAGAGCGTGGCCACGAGCCACGGCACGACGTCCACCGCGAGTACGCCCGCGCTCACGCGCAGACTCTGGTGCAGCTGCGAGTTCTCGACGAGCGCCTGGAGGATGTTGGTCGCCTTCTCGGCTTTCTTCTGCGCGTTAAAGTGCGACCGCGGGTACTCGATGCGCCGTCGCGAGCTCGTGCAGCACGCCTTGTGCACCGCCAACGCCGCGAACGGGATGTACGCCATGAACGCGAATTGCTGCTCCGTGCGCGCGCGCATATCCCAGGCGTCTGCGATGCCCATCCACTCGAACGCGTCGCAGATCTTGCTCATGGTCGGGTCGTTGAAGATCATCTTGGGCAGGTTCTCGTCCAGGCTGTTGATCAGCAGCGGGTAGTTGCCCATCGAGTGCGTGGCCTCCTCAATCTCGCTGAACGCCGAGCCTGTACCCGATGTCGACTTGGCCGCGGCCTTGGACTTGGGCTGGTAGAACACCATGTCCATCGTGTCGTAAACGCCGCTCGACTGGTCCTTCTGGCCCACCAGTCCGCTCGCAATCACCGTGATGCTGTCCTTGGTCTGCGTGCTATGAAACTGCAGCGCGTTGAGACAGTAGCGAATGTCGTTACCGCCGCTGGTCGAGAGGGTCGAGAGTGCGCCCGTAGACGTCTTGAGCCCCTCGCTCTTGCAGATGAACTTGAGACGACTCACGAGCCGCTGCGAGTTGGGCGTGTCCAACACGAAGATCTTGGCGACTTTGCGCAGCGGCCGCAGCACGGACGCGTACTGGTCATTGCAGATGCAGATCATCGGCCGCGTGAGCGGGTGGGCGTTCGTGTTCGCGCGCTTGCCGCTGCCCTTCATGTTCTTCTTGAGCTGCAGCGGCGTCGAGATGATCTCCTGGATGGACGCGATCGCGCTCTTGCCGTCGCCGCCGTTCATCGCGCCGTCGATTTCGTCCAGGATGATGCAGTTGGGCTTGCGCTCGCCGAAGATCGACTGCATCTCCATGGCGCTGATGATCTGGTTGGAGGTATAACAACGAGCAACATTGGAGTTAGTCAACCTAGTTGGTCAGTTCAAATACCATTCACAGGCTACGGACGCACCTTGTTCTTCAAGACGCCAGCTGTGCGGTCGTCGCTTGCGTTGATTTCGATCGGATTGTAACCAGCGTGGCGCGCGACAATGTTTGCCAGTGTCGTCTTGCCAGCACCCGGCGGACCGCAGATAAGGATGATCTTCTGGAACGGGCGCGGGTCTTCGTCTTCAAGGCTGTTGTCATTGCCGTTGCTGTCGGCTCCGAATCTCGGCTTGCTAAAGTTTCCTCCATTACCCGAGCCAAACTGCTGCTGCTGCTTAAAGCCTGAAGACTTTTCACGGGACATCGCTGCTGATGGTGAACTACCAGGCCCTTTTTTGTCGGGGAACACGAAGCGATCCCACTTCTTGATCCACAGGAGCACCTCTCGATTCGTTCGCTCGTCGCTCAACAGGTCGATGAAGCGCTTGGGTTTGTACTTGTCGAGCCACAGCACGTTCACTTTCTGCGGCTCACCATTGCGCAGCACTGGCAAACCGCCCAGTGGCGAGTCTGTTGCTTTCGCCATCGTCGCTTCAATTTGACGCTACACAAACAAACCATCGAGGCATTTCACGTGTAGCGTGTTAGCATTGAACAAAACAACAACACACACATACACAGGGTGACACTTACGCGCTCGATGCTCTCCATCATCTCCTGAATTGGGACGAGCGAGAGCGTATTGACCACACCCGACGCCGCTCTCGTAGTCTCGGCCTGTGGCGCTTTCTTGCGCAGAAACATCCGCTTCCCGCCACTGATCACGATCGGGAGCGAGTCGACGTCGATGGGCGGTCTGTTCAGCAAGAAGCTCGCGGTCGTGCTGTCCAGTGTTGCTGCTGTCTGCTTGCGCGCCACGTAGCCGTCGATCATCTCGGTGTCCTGCTCGTCGCCACCGTCTCCATCTTCGCCCATGAGCGTTGCGCAGCGCTCCAGCACCTGGTTCAGTCGGTCCTGTGCGCGTGCGATCTTGGCATCGATCGCATTCTCTTCCTCCTGCACGATTTGCTGCTGCGTGCTCACATCGTCATCAACAGTAGCATCACCACGCACGCTGACGGCAGGAGCTTTTGGCGCTGGTGCATCTACGGCGGCACTCTTGGCTGCGATCGCAGCCTGCGCGGCTTCCATCGCGTGGAGCTCTTCGTCTGCGGCCTCCATCTCGTGGGCGTGCATGGCTTCCCACTCATCCATCTCGTCCACCTCCTGCTCGTACGCGTAGAAGTCATCGTCCATCTTGGCTCTCTGGCTGATCTCCTCTTGCAGTCGCCCACACACACACACACACGCACACACGTAAGTGGCGTCTCCTTTTCGCGTGCGATTCAACTTTTCACACTCTTTTTGGAAAAAAAATCCCTCAACAGCATAGACAGCAAAGAAAAAAGCGCGAACGTGTTTGATTGGCTCATTTCCTGCGACCTTCCTGCAACCTGTATCTGTCCGTAAATAGTACTTACGTATTTACATTAAATACGATTTCGATACACTTTCATTATTCACCGGCTACATATTTTGCGGATTTGTATCAAGGAGTTCGTATACAGAATTCTGTAAAAGTGAGTCTGGAAGTTTTGACTCGATTGGCAGCACACATCTTACCAAAACCAAAATTTCCGATAAAAATTACGCAATTTACGGCTCAGTGAAAACTTGGGCGTTGACCTAAATTGAGAGTCTTTTGACAGCTCCATGACAGTAAGCCTGACCGTCAACTCCACGATGAAGCCGCTGAAGATATCAGGCACACTGACGAAGAGGAACGAACGACTGCGACGCCCGGAGCTCTCTCTCTCTCTCAGCTCGCTCTGTCTGCACCGCCCCCACTCGTTCTCTTGCTTCCACACGTCATTGCCCAACTACAGCTCAAGCCCCCAACACGCTACACACACAGAGCCTGACGATGGACGTGGAGAAAGAAGTGGAGCAGCTCGTGGTCGAGATCCGCCGCATCGGCGCGCAGGACGGCGCCAAGTTCGGCGTCACGTTCGGCGCGCTCTTCGATGACGAGCGCTGCCAGGACGTGTTCGAAGCGCTTATGGGCACGCTACGCGCAGCCAAGCGCCTCAAGAAGATCGACTACCAGGGACAGTTGCTGCTCAAGGGCGTGCACGACAAGGTCTTCATTGAGCTGCTTGTGTAACGGACAAGCACAACAAGCAACCAGCCATTACAAGCGATATCCATAGAAACACACGCACACACGAGCGAAATTCAGTCGCATCACCACAAGGATCATCAACACGAACCCAATTGGATGGCGCTTGCTTGCAGCTCCATCGCTAGATCCTCAAAAGTTAAATAATTAATTACTACTCGGTACCACACACCCGAAGGCAGCTGACGCGCTGCTGCTACTTCATAGACTCCCCCTTCTCATCGAACGTCGGAGTCGATCCTGATTTCCTCCCTACGAGGTCGTGGAACTCGCTGACCGCGCTCTCCAACTCTTGTTGGCACGCCTCGACCATGAACGACCGCCGCTCCTGCGCCTCGATCGTGGTCGCGAGATCCAGATTCGCGAGCCCTGGCCCCGATAAAATCTGGTCCAGCAGCGCCTCAGTCTGGCTCAGCACGTCCGCGTTGTTCCGTGACGACGTTGAGAACTTTGGCGACGTGGCCCTGAACGAGTGCGAGCGGATCTGTCGCGCTGAAGACGACAGCTGCCGCTCGTGATGGCCACCGGTGGTTTTGTGGGAAAGCCGCTGCACGATGTCTTGCAGACGAAGAAGCTGCGTCTCGTACTGTTCGACGCGACTTTCGCACCCGGTGATCCGCTCGTTGGCTCGCAGGAGCTACAATGTAGACAAGAGTGCCAAGTAGACATTAGAATGTGTGTCAGTAGGATAATTATCATTCAGCTCCGCATGGGTTAGCTAGCACTTTGTACCTGTTGCGTCAGCTTTTCGTTTGCACGCTCCTATTGTCCACACGTCAAGCGATTCAAACATTGTGAGCGAGAGAGAGAATAAGTGAGATGCATAGACGCATGATCAAAACCGCAGATACAGTAAAACGTTGGGTACCATTGCTGAAATGCGGCTCTCTTCCTGGAGCTGTCGATTCAACACCGCCGGCAGTCCGCTGGAACTTATCAGCATCCGCTCGCGTTTCCACAGGCGTCGACGCACGCGGTCTTCTAACGTTTTCTCACTATGAACGCCCACGAATACGAATACGAAGGGTAAAAAAATCAGATCGAATTCGCCAATGCATCAAAACGCAAGCACAATGCCAACTGCCTTCAATGCACACCTGTTTGACGGATGCTCGGCGTCGTCCAGCTGGCCCCACGAAGCCGCGTAGCTCCATCCATTCTCGTCTGTATGCGCGTTCACATCGTGATACCAACCGGCGACCCATTCCCAGTCACTCGAAGGCAGAGCCACCTGGAATGATAGGAGGGCAGTTGCAATTAGTCACTCTGTCACAAGTACATTACTGATACACGGCAACAACAGACCCACACACCTTGTCAAAAGCGCATTCTTCTCCTCCATTCGCTCTGCATATCGCCGGTCTATCGCCTTCAGATAACCGCGTCTCCCACCCTGTTGGATACAACCGCTGATGTTCAAAGAGCTTTTCCTCCACGCGAGTCATTCTGCCGCCCAGGCTGCCCCCTTGCGAGTGTAAGGAGCACGCGCGACCGCCTCCAACTGCGTGCAGCTCATCTTGATACCGCCCCACCAGCGCCTCCAGCGCAGCGACCTCACTACAAAGATAAACACCGCATAGCTATCAGTATCCACACTCAGCATTCCTCGCTCTGGTCAGCAAGAAGCAACGAGAACGCTTTCTTCGTACCTCTTCAGGATCCGGCACTCGCGCTCAAGCTTCTGCTCTCGTTGGTTCATCGTAATGACAGAGAGAGAGAGACAGAGGAGCAAATACGCACACACACACAAACACACTCACTCACTGCACAGACGCGCACAGGAAGCGACAGAGAGAAGACCTGGGGGTTAGCGCGAGCCTTCCCTTCGCCTTCTTTCTCAGCTTGAAGTCACTCGCTTTTTGCACGTGTGCAAATTGTGATTCTCAATGGCTGAAGGGTGTACCTTTGCGAACTTGTTATAGAACATCATGTCATCTCATTTATCTTTGCATACCTAACCTATTTTGAAATCCCAGATGCATACTCAAATCAAGCTTAACGAGGAGCCTCTATAGATAATAAAGAGGTATCTCCAACCCATACAAAAAGCCCAACCAAACGGGTCGAATGCGAGTTTCATCCGCTCAGAGCTGTATTTACAGCCTGCAATTGTTTTTACGAGCCAGATCGTTTCATCTTTTTACGAGCAGCTCGTTTGGTCGCTTGTTGGCTGGCTGGCGCGCTGTTGCTGT